>KV908606.1:98592-126092 GCA_002005505.1 Botryococcus braunii | reverse complement strand
GCTAATCAGTGCAGTGAGGCACTGTCACAGCAAAGGAGTAGCGCACAGGTAAGGGAGATTTTGATCTTATCAGAAATTTCAAGAGGATCACAAACATCATCACTTTCTTTCTTCCCCAAGCCATATATTTTTTGAAGCGCAAATTAATTGCGCAGAAAGTTGCGCATCGTTACCATGGACTATCCCGTACTCCGTTGCATTGCAGCTTTGTAGGACAACCACCTGCACAGTATGAATTGCCGAAACTCATCTAACTTGCAAGGTCTTTCGCATGCACAATGGCTCGATTCTACAGGCGCTTGTATATACGTATGTACTTGCACAAAGTAGACAGAATTTCTACTAACTGAAGGGCAGCGTGCCTGAAATAGGAATTTAGGACAGTATGCATAATTTCGTTTTACATTGCAAAAGACTCCATAGAGCAGTGCGTTCGAGAAGGACTCGTATCTTTGCTGATACATTAACATCTGTCAGATTTCTGGGACAGAGATATCAAGATTGAAAATATACTCGTCTCTTCGTCCCAAGATGGAGAAGAGGAAGTCAAGCTTTGTGACTTTGGCTACAGTATAAAGGTTGATGATTCCCAGCTGCAGCCGAAGTCACCAATTGGAACACAATCCTACGTGCCACCCGAGATTCTTGCAATACAGAGCACAAATGAGGAGAAAGCCTATGATGGGAAAAAGGCAGATGTGTGGAGCTGTGGGATTACATTGTTCGTCATGTTAACGGGTAACGGTTCACATTTACGTGACAGTAGGAGTGATTAGCACATATTACCAGGCATTGAGTTTAACATGTTAGTTTATTTCCTTACCTTAATGAATTTACCTTCCTCATCCAGTAGGGATGAAGAGATGTTTCACTAGAAATACAGTACATCCAATCGAACGTTTCGGGGAACGGGGTCCCTCAAAAGGTAGCCTTGCAACATTACCTACAGAGCTAATTAGCACGGGTGTTTATCATATGCATCGCCATTGAGTCATCAATGCTTCAGTTGAGGCACCGGTACAAATATTGTTGCGATTATATATTAAACGCGATCGTAGTTAACACTAGCTACAGTAATCTTAGCTGAGTAGATTGTAAATTATAATGAGATTGGGATTAAACCCCAGTATAGATGAGCATATGGGATACAGGGACTTTTGACGCCTTTAAAGGCATCGGATCCGGGGCAACACAATCCGAGGAAAGAAACTATGAAATAAACTCTCAAGCGCTCGAGGGCGTGAGCCCTGAATGCCAGAGCTTAATTTGCCGCATGCTGGACGTCATCCCTGAAAAAAGGATTAGCATAGACGATATAGCAAAATCGGATTGGTACGCCATCTTGGTTCACAGGCGTACCAAAAGCAAAAGATGCGAAGTCATCATAGCATCCCTTTTGGAAATCGAGGTTTTCACCTGGCTCCGATTCCGGGGAGGTAATCTAGAGCTTCTGCTCGAAAGTGCGCGCGCGCGTGCACACACGCACGCACCCATGCACATACACACACACACACACACAGACACACACACACACACACACACACACACACACACACACACACGCGCACACACACACACACACACACACACACACACACACACACATACACACACACACACACACACACACACACACACAAGTAGACACCCACATACACACACATACGTACGCGCGCGCGCACACACACTCACACGCATACACAACACACACACACACACACACACACACACACACACACACACACACACACATACACACACACACACACACAGTTAAACAGTTCAACAGTGAATGACATTGACAATTCACTGTTGCTCGAGCTTGGATGCCTGAAGGTTTAAAGTGGATTTCGAGGAGGGAGACGATGAAATTGGAAATTCCTTGCAACCCCCTTCTACAGGTCTACAAAGCATAGAAGAGATTAACGCAATCTTCGAGGCGTGGGTGGGGAACGGCGAGAGTTCCCATGCTGAGGTACCACCCAACTTTGCATGTCTTGCCCATTCTTCCCTCGTTTCTTTCCGATCCCCATGTGGTTGGCTTACTCTCACACCATTACATGATTGTATCACTCACTATCCTGCCCTGACATCTGTTTCTCCTAGGCCCCTACATTGGCGCAAGAAACTTCGAAGTGGCCTCGCAGCCACAGTCAGACTGACTGGTTCTCTGCCATGCTCGTAAGTAGGTAACTAAGTACTGCCATGTTCATTTGTACCTCAAATTTGTACTTTATTTGTTACCTTTCTTTTCGTTGTCCCACAACGGCCGTTGTATGCTGCAGATTGACATTGGCACCCTCGTTCCCTCTCGTCCCTGACTTCATTGGACTGCATCCATACATGATTGCATAGCCCAGTGTCCTACGCATGCGTGCTCACGGCAGTGGGCATTCCCATACAGCCTTTTCTCGCAGGCCACAATGTGGCTCGCGAAACTGCAAAGAATTCTTCGAAGGGATCTCTGAACCACAAGTAGGCTGACTCGTTTGTCTGCCATGCATTTACATCTCTCCCTCTCTCCTTGTCTCTCCCCTTTATCTCCCGCCCATCGCTTCTCCCGCTCCCCCTGGGGGCTTCCCCACCTTCGGGGACGGGCTGCTTTCAAGGAACAATTTTGGTCCAGTGGCATGTGTGTAAAGAACACAAGGTCGGTGGTGTCACTCTGTCATGCGTCCATCGGGTTACTTGTGTGCTTTAATGTTGCATGCTTACACGCGTGTAAAGGACGTCTCTGGTGTAGGAGGACCATGGCGAAGTGTCTGGACAACAAGGATCCCCACGCGTGCGCCGGTCTAAAAGACTCGAGGCCAGAAACTCACATATGGGCGAAGCTATTGGCAGATACAGAGGGTTACGAGGGCGTGGTGGAGGGAGCAGGAGGCGTCACGGTTCAGACCGCTCTGTAAAAACGTCCCGTGGAGAAACCTCAATGAAGCAGACACGCTCCCCTGTGCAGCAGCATGCAAAGCGCTCCAAGTTGTTTAGCGATGAGAGGGACAGGAAGGACAAGACGTAAGATGCACTTACTCTGTTTCCACAGTAGTGAGGGCTGCAAGGAAGGTGTCGTTTAAAGGCGAAAATCAGGAAGGGGCTAGAGGAACCTCCAGCCCAAGTGGTGAGGGCAGACGCGGTGGATTGCGTTGGCGGGGCCGGGGGCGCGGGTTTTGGATAGGAGTTTCAGCCATGGTGTGTATTCATACGTATGACGTACGTTTGACAGGATTCTATCGAGTTCAGATAACTTACGGTGATGTGTAAACTCACAACAAATGTGTTCATTTATTATTAGGCACGTCTGCCAGCGTTTATAGAAGCGGATCAAGAGTATGCAATCACTTTGGGTTGCGTGTGTTGTATAGCTGTACGCTACAGGTGTTCTTTCGTTTTTGCGCACGTCAGTTTGCAAGACAAACGACAATGCCTGCAGGCTGAGCCAGCTGCTGCAGTGCTCTGCAGCAGATTTTTGACCGGCCAGAGAGGCCTGCAGGAATCCATGTTTCGGGGCAGGGCGCTACATATCAGCTTTAGCTTGAGCAGGGAGATGTGCCATTAAATCCTATATGACCAATATAAATCCTATATTGATCCTTGGAAAGATGATCAATTGCTTCCATGGGGATTTGGAAGATATTATTAACGGTGTGCATTTGAAGTCAAGGCGTGTCAATACCCTATAATAAAGTCCAGAATGGTGGCAATATGGCAGTGATCACTCATGAGTGACGATCTTACTGCCTTTTGGCTGCAGTATTCATTCATCCAACAGTTCAACACGTACCTGCTATACTTCAATTCTTTGTGTAGAGGAATTTTTGCCCGGAAGCCCCCGTAGGACCCGATCGGTGCGTGTAACCGCGCTCGAGGTCTCGTTCCGAGCAGCGGCGGTACAATCGAAGGTCAGTGCGATCGTCATTTGATATCTCGTTACCGAGCGTTACTTCAGCGGGTTGGTCTTGACGGCTCAGCAACGTGCAGAGAAGAGACTTCGAAGAGACTTCAAGATCAGCGCATGTAATCATCGAATCTGCCTTTCCGTCTCCGTCTGACTCTAATTACATCCCAACACTACATATGGTATCGGCGAAGGGGTGAGCGATTTCAAAAATTGAGTGGGTCCAACGAATTCGATCTACCAGATGTCTACAGAGGCTTCAACTTCGGCTTCCTTCCTACGGCAGAAAACATCATGACTGCAAAATTATTTGACTTCAGAGACGACGTAGTGTTCAAGGCAAAAGTCCTCGATATTCAACGAAAGCATCTGCTCGCCAAACAGTCCATCTGGCAGGCCATCAACCCGTCACTCTACGAATCAGATTGGGTTCCAAATCGCCTTGTCACCGAGACTTCAAATAATGTGAATGACGCCATGATTTCTCACGCGCGCGACTTCGATGGGCAGATCCTTCGTCAGCAGTGGGATAAACTTCTCTTCTTCTACGCCTCGGCTCAGAAGCTCGCAGAACAAGGGCCTTATTGGTTCAAGGAAACAGATATGATAAAGGCAGCCAGTGGAGAGATTCTATGCGCCATGGATGGTTATGACTTCCTCGACTTATCTTGCCTCACGGAAGTTGATCCAGCAAAGCAAGTATCGACTTGGGTCGTCATCAACAAAACAGCTCTTGACATGACAGCTCCTAGAGAAAAGCCACTTGCCAGTAAGGACACCTGGGACTGCTACTTAAATTTTTCAGATGAGACCAGCAAGTTTTGTATTCCTCCAGCTCTACTATACAGCACCACGCCTTCAGAGTATCACTCCAATGCAATCTACCAAGCCATGGGAATCCCCAGCTCGTGGCTGCAAGGAGGAACACAACATCTTCTTCAATCAGCCCTCTTCATGAAACCAGACGAGTTCCCAGAGGCTCCATGGGTACTCTTGCCCAACTCGGCTAAGCAGTCCGTCTTGAAAGGCTACAACGAAGGTAAGAAGTCAGCCATTGATATCTCAGCCATCAATCATGATTTGAAGATTTTTATGGCAAGAACTCCAGCTGTGACGACTACTACACCGGGAATGTTGCTTCAGAGGGGCCCAGTAGTGTCTCCTCGCACAAGAAGAGTCTTCATCGCACCTCGACCTACGCAACTAAGAGATGAATCTTCTCCTGATGTTGATAATGAGAATGCTTCACACGCCAATCAAGAAGAAGTGTCAGAAAATCCAGAGGAACTTCAAGGGGGATCAGCCCCACGTCATTTTGCTCGAGGGGCAATGCATGATGGTCCACCAAGTGATGATGATGATGATGACGACGATGATGATGATGATGAGAATGATGATGATTATGACGACGAGGATTACGGCAATGCAGGAGTGCCTCCAGTTGAACGACGTGATGAACCTCCTCTACGAGATGACCAGCCTTTACGTGATGACCCTCCTCCCAGACGTGAGGAGCAGTGCCCCAGACGTGATGACAGGGGACCAGACGACTATGACCGTCACTATGATCGTCACGACGACCAAGCACATGACGACAACAGAGGTACTGGCACAGAGGGCAAGACCCTTACCTTCAGAGATGTGCAAGCTCTACCTAACTACAATGGCAAACGCGGTGGTCCTCGTGTCAACAATTATCTATCAGATTTTCAGGCAGCTCTACGATTGCTCTCCAAGAGAACTCTACCCACCCCAAGTGCAGAGTGGGGTCTACTATTGAAAAGCAAGTTAGAGGGCGATGCCCGAATCGCCATTGATGCATTGCAAGCCAGCTTGAACAGAGTGCCTACCTTCCAAGAAATGCATGACGCCTTGTGCAGACAGTTTGCTTTCTCCTATGAGGATGTGCACTCGCTTACTTCAAAACTTGAAAAGTTATCTTGGGATGGGTCGTGGACCCTCGGCGACTACCTCACCAGATTTTGGAGTCTTTCACTTCGTATTGCAGACAAGAGGTCCAACATGGACTTAGTGAAAACATTGATGAAGGCCTTGCCTCGCTACATCGTCAATCAGCTTGAAGGGCAGTTTTCAACTCAGGAAGATCCTCGGCTTGATGACATCATTGAGTTCTTGAAACGTACGAGCTGGGTGAATCAGCTGAGAGAGTCACGTGGTAGCCAGCCAATCACACGTGGCAGATTTACTGATTTTGGCAGAAGAGGCAGAGACTCACGCGGCAGAGCACGTGGTCGCTCTGCACGTTACAAGCGCTCATACGACGACCGCTACTCTTCTCAGGGACAGAACTTGCCACGCTACACCTACCACCGTGAGGGTTATCGCAATGACAGCCGTGGCGTCAGAATCAATGAGTTCCCAAGGGACAACGACCGTGATCGTAGCCAAGAGAATCATGTGGGAAGAAATTGAACGACTTCTCGAGCATTCACATTCGCCTTTTGCAGCTCCATGCTTCTTCGTGAATAAGAAAGATGGCAACTTGCGCATGGTAGTGGACTACCGGCAGTTGAATAAAGCCACCATCAAGCATCGAGCACCACTTCCTCGCATCGATGATACTTTGGACATGCTGGGAAATGCAAGTTACTTCTCGTCACTTGATCTACACTCAGGCTATCACCAGATTCGCATCAATGACGAGGACGTCCCTAAGACAGGATTTCGTACACCGTTCGGGCAGTACAACTTCAAAGTTTTGGCGTTTGGGTTGACCAACGCCCCCGCCACATTTCAGACAGTTATGAATAAGATCTTCTCGGAATATGTGAACGACTTCGTACTCGTGTACATGGACGACATTCTCATATACTCCAAGACGTTTGAGGAGCACATTCGGCATATTCGACTTATACTCCAGAAGCTTCGAGAGCATCAGTTGTACGCCAAGATGAAGAAGTGCTCATGGTTGCGAGAATGGACGTTATTTCTTGGACACTTGGTTGGTCCACAGGGCATCAAGATTGATGACTCCAAGGTCGAAGCAATCAGAAATTGGCCAACACCGACCGACGTGCACGACATACGGCAGTTCATGGGCTTGACTAACTTCGCCAAGAAGTTTGTTCAAGGATATGCGAGAATAGCTTCACCCATGAATAACCTCACCAAGCCAAAGACACCCTTCAAATGGTCACCTGACTGCGAGATGTCCTTCAATGGTCTTAAGGATGCTATCACTACAGCACCAGTGCTCAAGGCACCAGACTTTGATAAGCCATTCACAGTCATCAGTGATGCAAGTGGTTTCGGCATGGGCGGCGTATTGGTTCAAGATGGACGCCCCATCGCTTATAATAGCAAGAAGTTCACGCCGGCAGAGAAAAATTATGGTGTGACAGAGCAAGAACTTCGAGCAGTGGTCTACAATTTGGAAGTTTGGCGCCCCTACCTTGAGGGAGCAGAGAAAGTGATCATCATTACAGACCACAACCCGAATACCTTCTTCCAAGACAAGCAAGTGTTGTCCAGACGACAAGTCAGATGGTATGAATTCTTGTCACGCTTCCACTTGGAATGGAAATATGAGCCGGGTCGCACGAACGTCGCGGATCCCTTGAGCAGATCACCAGCATTGTTGCAAGCCATGAATGACAGCATTCAGATAGCAGCAATTACGACTCGCGCTAGGGCAACTGGGTTCTCACGGCCCGCTCCACCCACACGGGGGGAGTCGTCCCTACCACAGGGGAGCGTGGTCGAGGGAGCGGTGTCCACCCACACGGGGGACCCGGCCTTACCACAGGGGACTCAGTCCACCCACATGGGAGGTCAGGTCCCACCACAGGGGACCCACCCGGACGTTCAAGCGCGGGCAACGACACGTCATAGCAAGAAGCAGAAAACAGCAGCTCGACCGCGTGATGCAGTTTTTGATCCAGTACGGATCCCTGCGGGACCGTCTATTACTAATGACTTCGTGTCTCGTCTACGCGCATCGTACGCAGCAGATTCATTTTATGCCAACCCTGACAACGTCAGTAAAATGGTACAGCATTATGGCATATGGTACATCCAGCGCGGCGAATCATTGGTTATATCCGTACCGCACGACTTAGCGTTACGCACGCTCATCATTTCGAATTATCACAGCCCACCATGCAGAGGCCATGGCGGCTTGACCAAGACCAAGGATCTTATTGAACGGCATTTTCATTGGCAAGGAATGTACACCCAAGTGAAGAAGGACATCGAGACATGTGAATTTTGTCAGCGGAATAAGTCTTCAAATCAGGCACCAGCAGGGCCTTTGCTGCCTATTGCTCCACCAGCGAATCCTTTTGATACTATCACGATGGATTTGATTGTTGATCTTCCAGTCGACAAGAGCACCGGCTATGACTCCATCATGGTTGTTGTCGACAAGCTAACGAAGATGGCAAAGTTTCTTCCATGCAATAAGACAGTGACGTCTACGGATATTGCTCAGAAGCTCTACAGCCAAGTCTTTGCATTGTATGGCAAACCAGCGCAGCTTATCACTGATCGTGATCCCAGATTCACGGGTAACTTCTTCCGTGAGTGGTGTCGTGGATTGAACGTCAAGCAGTGTCTTACGACAGCGTACCACCCACAGACCGATGGACAGACAGAGCGCATGAATCGCATATTGGAAGATTATCTACGTAATTACGTCAACCCTCAGGGAGATGATTGGGTCAAGTACCTCCCAAGTGCAGAATTTGCAATCAACAATGCATACCAAGAGAGCATCAGAGCTTCACCATTCTTCCTGAACTTTGGTCGACACCCCACAGCAGTGGAGGGCTTGGAGGCGTTACTTCCGAATGTAGTGCCTAACACGCGAGCACACGTCTTCAAAGTACAAGAAGCCAGCTCTGTGCGTCAGCGTATTCAAGAGCAGACTCGGGCAGCTCAAGCATGCTTGCAAGCAGCACATGAACGTGAGAAGTTATGGGTGCAAGCCCGTGGTGATATTGAGACAGCACAAGAGCGCCAGAAGAAGCAGTATGACAAGCACAGACGTGAAGTTGTGTATCATGAAGGAGACAAGGTTCTCTTATCGACACGAAACGCCGGTCGACGCTCAGTGCTCAGCACCAAGTTTCTGCCAAAGTTCGTCGGTCCATTCACTGTGCTATCGCGAGTGGGTGATGTTGCCTACAAGTTGGAACTCCCGCCAGGACTCCGTTGGCACAATGTGTTTCACGTCAGTCTACTCAAGCCGTACAAGCCACCCGAGCAGCCAGGCACAGAGATGCCTCAGCCGACTCCGTTACCCCCAGTCATCGACGGTGACATGTATTATGAAGTTGAGGACATCGTTGGGCACAAGGTAAGGTGTCGTCATGTGAACTCGAAGAAGTCCCACGATGATCCGTCTCGCAAAGGCAAACCCCAATACCTCTACTTGGTGAAGTGGGTTGGATACCCAGACAGCGATAATTCCTGGGAGCCCGTATCCAACTTCGCTCATAATGCGGAGACCCGTGCCATGTTGACAGCTTATAAGGCAAGGAATGGGTTGAAGTGACCTACACACCCACCTTAGCCTGGCCGGCACCCCTCTTGAGGTAGGGGGGGGGAGCCCAGAGGCCAAAAGCAGCTATACGGTAATTGTACCGTCAGCATGAAAGGAGTAACGCGTAACGGGGAACGCGTTGACTTTCCTTATTACATATGAATGGGCACATCAGATGGGACATCCTAAGCAGGTCAGTGACCTTGCATATAACGGCAGCGTAGTACAGGGACTGCAGCCCTGCGTCGATGAGTACCGGTCCACTGGAGGGTCTCATCAGCCGACGGGTGTGTGTGCGTGGCCCACGGATGCCATTGCTACTCACTTACACGCTAACCCCAAGAGCAGCTCGTGGTAGTTGCTAGGACCATGGCTTATGGGAGCGGTCCAGACGAGTCGGGCATCGTCACCAGTCCACGTCTTGTTGGGTAGTTGGGAGACTGATCACCTCACTGCTATTCCTTCATGGCGGAGTAGTTGGTCACTACTCAGGTACTGGATAGCTCAGTGATCACCCACACGGGCCCTTGTGGTACCACAGGGATCATTGTAGCTCAGTTGTGTTGAGACAGCATGCAGTTGTATAATGCTTGTAGTATGGTCTGTCCGAGGACGGCCAGAGACTTGAGGTGGGGGGAGATGTAACCGCGCTCGAGGTCTCGTTCCGAGCAGCGGCGGTACAATCGAAGGTCAGTGCGATCGTCATTTGATATCTCGTTACCGAGCGTTACTTCAGCGGGTTGGTCTTGACGGCTCAGCAACGTGCAGAGAAGAGACTTCGAAGAGACTTCAAGATCAGCGCATGTAATCATCGAATCTGCCTTTCCGTCTCCGTCTGACTCTAATTACATCCCAACACTACAGTGCGTGTCGCGCTAGTTGCCGTGATCGAAAGTTCGTGACCTTTCCATAATTGGGGACTCGTTGTTTTGTCCGAGAGGGGGTACAAATGCTCGAGGACCACGCCTCCTGACGTCATGTGTGCTATATGGGATACCTGAGTATCTATATAGCCCACCATTATGAAATGTTACAAATTTTTTCCGGGGTCCCGGCCCATGCATGCATCCTTCCATAGGGAAACGACAAGGGACTGACTTGTTTTTTGTCAGCCTCGTGGATTCCTGTGGGAGTATAAAGCGCATTGCATGGGTCGGGTAAACACCCCTCCTCCTATCACCCAATTCAGTCTAAACTCCTTGGAATTTATGAAATCCATCTTGCCACACATGGTGGGGGAACAAGGAGGCGTCACGGTTCAGACCGCTCTGTAGAAACGTCCCGTGGAGAAACCTCAATGAAGCAGACACGCTCCCCTGTGCAGCAGCCTGCAAAGCGTTCCAAGATGTTCAGCGATGAGAGGGACAGGAAGGACAAGACGTAAGATGCACTGACGCTGTTTCCACAGTTTTAAGGGCTGCAAGGAAGGTGTAGTTTAAAGGCGCAAATCAGGAAGGGGTTAGAGGAACCCCCAGCCCAAGTGGTGAGGGCAGACGCGGTGGATTGCGTGGGCGGGGCCGGGGGCGCGGGTTTTGGATAGGAGTTTCAGCCAGGGTGTGTACACATATGTATGACGTAAGTTTGACAGGATATTGTAGAGTTCAAATAACTTACGGTGAGGTGTAAACTCACAACAAATGTGTTCATTTATTATTAGGCACGTCTGACAGCGTTTCTAGAAGCGGATCAAGGGTATGTAGTCACTTGGTTGCACTTGCTTGGGGTTTCGTGTGTATAGCTGTACGCTACAGGTGTTCTTTCGTTTATGCCCATGTCAGTTTGCAAGAGAAACGACAATGCTTGCATGCAGATCATACTTAAGGAGTGAGATAGTTTCCAGCTACATACATCCTCCGGCAGTAGTAATTGCATTATTTTGACATTAGAACCTCGATTTTAACAGGCTCGAAATTGATTTTTATCAGTTGCCTCTCGCGCGCTCGAATACACACACACACACACACACACACACACACACACACACACACACACACACACACACACACACACACACACACACACACACACTCACACACACACACACACACACTCAATAGTCCAGTGATCACTCATGAGTGAAACTCTTACTGCTTTTTCGGTGCAGAATTCATTCATCCAACAGTTCAAGTCGTACCTGCTGAACTTCAATTCTTTGTGTAGGAGGAATTTCTGCCCGCAAGCCCCCGTAGGGCCCGATCGGTACATGTCGTGCTAGTCGCCGTGATCGAAAGTTCGTGACCTCCCCATAATTGGGGACTCGTTGTTTTGCCCGAGAGGGTGTACAAATGCTCGAGGACCACGCCTCCTGACGTCACTATATGAGGGCTAAATGGGATACCTGAGTACCTATATAGTCTTCCATCTTCGAGAGAGGAAAATATTTTTACGGGGTGCCGGCCCAGGCATGCATCCTTCCATAGGGAAACGATAAGGGACTCACTTGTTTTAAGACGGTCCCCTGTGTCGCATCCTTAGGGGCGCCACGCAGCCTCGTGGATTCCTGTGGGAGTAAAAAGCGCATTGCATGGGTCGGGTAAACACCCCCCTCCTATTGCCCATTGGCCAATTCAATTTCTTCAGTCTAAATTCCTTGGAATTCATGAAATCCATGTTGAGCCATACAAGTTGTATTACAACGTCATGACATGATCATGGACATTAAAAGGTGGATTCCGGAATACCAGCACAAACTACTATGAAAAGTCTTCAAAGACCGCAGTCTTTGCATCTCTAATCTTTGACACCAATATCTCTAGCGTGTGGGAACATTACAACATGATGCACTTATAATTAATTAAGCTTCGTGTGTGTGTGTGTGTGTGTGTGTGTGTGTGTGTGCGTGTGTGTGTGTTTGGTTGTGTGTGTGTGTGTGTGTGTGTGTGTGTGTGTGTGTGCGTGTGTGTGTGTTTGGTTGTGTGTGTGTGTGTGTGTGCGTGTGTGTGTGTGTGTGTGTGTGTGTGTGTGTGTGTGTGTGTGTGTGTGTGTGTGTGTGTGTGTTGGGGGCCTGAACAAGATCGCCTCTGCAATTTGTTGGCCCTCCCTACAGGCTAGTTAATCTTTCCCAGAGGGCCCTTCATCACCCGTCAGATTCCACTCTCTCCTACCTGGACTTGAGGAAGCCTGCAGCGTGATGAGGGTTACGAGTGACCCAGCTGACGATTTTTTGACCGGCCAGAGAGGCCTGCAGGTATCGATGTTGCGGGGGGAGGGCGCTACATATCAGCTTCAGCTTGAGCAGGGAGATGTGCCATTAAATCCTATATGACCCGTACTTTGAATAAGGATCAATTGCTTCCATGGAGATTTGGAAGATATTATTAACGGTGTGCATTTAAAGTCAAGGCGTGTCAATACCCTATAATAATGTCCAGAATGGTGGCAATATGGCAGTGATCACTCATGAGTGATACTCTTACTGCCTTTTGGGTGCAGAAATCATTCATCGAACATTTCCACAGGTACCTGCTATACTTCAATTCTTTGTGTAGGGGGAATTTATGCCCGCAAGCCCCCGTAGGGCCCGATCGGTGCATGTCGCGCTAGTCGCCGTGATCGAAAGTTCGTGACCCCCCCATAATTGGGGACTCGTCGTTTTGCCCGAGAGGGGGTACAAATGCTCGAGGACCACGCCCCCTGACGTCATGTGTGCTATATGGAATACCTGAGTATCTATATACCCCACCGACCAAGGTAAAAGCAGTAAATTGTTTCCGGGAAGCCGGCCCAGGCATGCATCCTTCCACAGGGAAACGATAAGGGACTGACTTGTTGTGAGTCGGTCCCCTGTGTCGCATCCTTTGGGGCGCCACGCAGCCTCGTGGATTCCTGTGGGAGTAAAAAGCGCATTGCATGGGTCGGGTAAACACCCCCCTCCTATCGCCCAATTCAGTTTATTCAGTCTAAATTCATTGGAATTCATGAAATCCATGTTCAGCCATACAAATTGTATTACAACGTCATGGACATGCAAAGCTGAATTCCGGAATACCAGCACAAACTACTATGAAAAGTCTGCAAAGACCACAGTCTTTGCATCTTTAGTCTCTGACATCAATTTCTCTAGCGTGTGGGAACATTACAGTTGCAACATGATGCACTTCTAATTAATTAAGCTTCGCTTGTAAGGTTATTTGATGTCACAGTAGGATTACAACCATAAGGTCTACACAACGCTCCGCATACCACTTGAATGTTCCCACACAAAATATATGTGATTTTACAATATGTGCCGTTTGCACATGTCATATGTCATACGCATGTGTCAAATCAAGTTGCAACTTGGCACCTGCTTCGTGACCCCTTCTGGCTAACACGGTTGCAAAGCTCGGTTTGCGGTACCGCTTGCAAGTCAATTGACTGGTCAAGCAGGTCGGGCTAAAAGGGCATGCCTGAGATCTAGACACACAACTAATGGACAACCCTTAAACAATTTTAAGGGTAACCCTTAAATCATTTTCAGTAAAACGTTATGTTAACATTACGTGATCCAACTGTAACGTTACCGTGCTGTGATCTAATTACTTATAACCAGAAGGCTGACGATGACAGGGGAAACACCCCTTCATAAGAAGTTGACATAAAGTGATCTGATCCCTCCATAACACTGCAAGGGCCTACAGCACTCTAAACTCCAACCCCTGATTCCAAAGCTCGCCGACCGCGTGTCATGTGGCCACCACGGTTGCCCCCACTAGATGTTTGAGTACTTGTATACACACTAAAATTTGAAGTACTGATTTCCGGCCAAGATTCGGAAGATTCGGCTAGTCTGTGAGTTGAGACAGTGGCTATGTATCCACTCTATATATCTTGCTTAATAGATTAAGTAAAATACACATACTTATATGCAATAAATTCTAAGCCACAAGCAAGATAAACTTGGGCGCAACGCAAGCAAACTGGTCAAAGGCAACTCCCTAGCTCCCCAGGGCCGTCAAGGGCGAGGCAGAGTGCACGCACTTTCAAGAAGCTTGAAGGAGAAATACCGCACAGCATTGCACGTCACATTGGCCAAGGAGGCACTGCCGTTCCTCGAGGGCAGCTAGCTAGGTGCACAGGAAACCTTCGAACGTTGGGAGACACTTGCAGTTGATTTGGAATATAGAGTGGAGCCTATCCTTACCGCAACCATAAACACTTGCAGTTGATTTGCAAGGCCTGGTCAACCGCTTTAACAATGTGCCATGCCTACCCGTGGATCGCATGTGATCCGTACAGTACATGTACATTGACGGTGCAGCTGCACTTGGAAAGGTGCAGGGACTGCCTAGCTATGCTTGCCTAGCGACAGTAAACCTACCTTAAGGATCCTGTCCGGACACACCGATACCCCAGAAATGGTGGCCTTGGTTCACATAAATATTGCAATCGTACAGATCTTTGCTACCACCCGACACGGGTATCATTCTAAACTTGTCACTCTTAAAGATTCAGAATGAAGGCTGGAGTGTCACTCCCAAACATTTGCCGCGCGCTGTGCTGCTCTGGAAAGCCTCAAGGGCAACTGCAGCCGTCCCTAAAGGGGTTACGGGCAGATGAACGAACCCGGCCTCTCAAGCTTAAAGAGCTAATAGACTCGAGCACACAACCTTCTGGAACAATGTCTTATGAGATACAAGGTCGTGGCATCATATAGGCACACATGTGTAGGAGCAGACCTCTAAAGCCCACAAGTGGATCCCACATATTTGGGATGGGCAGGCGCACATGTTGTAACGGTCTCCTGCCAGGTACTACTAAGACAGCATTACCTTAAGTCAGTCACCCGTCACATGTGATGTCGGGACCTTACCCATCTGGCGTACCGTACAGTCCCCGAGGTCTTGTACCTCCATGGGAACCAGGGCCAAGGTTAGAGAGCGAATAGAGAGACACATATACAGATGGCTATCATTCATCTATCGTTGGCATAGCCAACTGATGTAACTGGCATCTGGCCATATTCCTAAGTCCTATTCCGATGTCTCCCTATCTCTTCCTTTCCTTAGTGCTTCCAGCGCTACACATTTGCTGGGCAGATGTGTACACGCCAGCGCTGCCGAATCAAACACCAATACTTCCGAAGACACCAGAAACTTTCGAGGGGGGGTGAGCATGGATACCCTTCACGTGTGTGTGTGTGTGTGTGTGTGTGTGTGTGTGTGCGTACGTGTGTGAGCGTGTGTGCATGTGTGTGTGCGTGCGTGCGTGCGTGCGTGCGTGCGTGCGTGCGTGCGTGCATGTGTGTGTGTGTGTGTGTGTGTGTGTGTGTGTGTGTGTGTGTGTGTGTGTGTGTGTGTGTGTGTGTGTGTGTGTGTGTGTGTGTTGGGGGGCTGAACAGGTTGGCCTCTGCATATTGTTGGCCCTCCCTACAGGCTAGCTAGTCTTTCCCCGAAGGGCCTTCACCACTCGTAAGCTTCCACCCTCTCCTACCCGGACTTAAGGAAGCCTGAAGCGTGATCAGGGTAACAAAGTGAGCCAGCAGCTGCAGTGCTCTGCAGCGGATGTTTGACCGGCAAGAACTGGCCTGCAGGTATCCATGCTGCGGGGGAGGGCGCTACATATCAGCTTCCAGCTTTAACAATGGGAGATGATCCATTAATTGCTATATGACCCGTACTTGGAAAGAGGATCAATTGCTTCCATGGAGATTTGGAAGATATTATTAACGGTGTGCATTTGAAGTCAAGGCGTTTCAATACCTTATAACAAAGTTCAGAATGGTGGCAATATGGCAGTGATCACTCATGAGTGACAATCTTACTGCCTTCTTGGTGTAGTATTCATTCATCCAACATTTCAACACGTACCTGCTATACTTCAATTCTTTGTGTAGGAGGAGTTTCTGCCCGCAAGCCCCCGTAGGACCCGGTCGGTGCATGTCGCGCTAGTTGCCGTGATCGAAAGTTCGTGACCTCCCCATAATTGGGGACTCGTCGTCTTGCCCGAGAGGGGGTACAAATGCTCGAGGACCACGCCTCCTGACGTCCTGTGTGCTGTATGGGATACCTGAGTATCTATGGAGCCCATCTCCTTTTCAATATTTAAAATTTTTTCCGGGGTGCCGGCCCAGGGATGCATCCTTCCATAGGGAAACGATAAGGGACTGACTTGTTGTGAGTCGGTCCCTTCTGTCGCATCCTTAGGGGCGCCACGTGCACGCAGCCTCGTGGATTCCTGTGGGAGTAAAAAGCGCATTGCATGGGTCGGGTAAACACCCCCCTCCTATCGCCCAATTCACTTTATTCTGTCTAAATTCCTTGGAGTTCATGAAACCCATGTTGAGCCAAGTTGTATTACAACGTCATGTACATGCAAAGGGGCATTCCGGAATACCAGCACAGAACTACTATGAAAAGTCTGCAAAGACCGCAGTCTTTGCATCTCTAGTCTTTGACACCACTTTCTCTAGCGTTTGGGTTTCCCACTGGGAACATTACAACATGATGCACTTACAATTAATTAAGCTTCGCTTGTGGGGTTATTTGATGTCACAGTAGGATTACAACCACTAGGTACACAACGCTCGGCATACCACTTGATTGTTCCCACACAAAATGTATATGATTTTACATTATGTGCCGTTTGCACATGTCATATGTCATAAGCATGTGTCAAATAAAATTGCAACTTGGCACCTGCTTCGTGACCCCTTCTGGCTAACACGGTTTCACAGCTCGGTTTGCGGTACCGCTTGACTGGTCAAGCAGGTCGTGCCAAAGAGCCTGCATGAGATCTAGATACACAACCAAATGGACAACCCTTAAACAATTCTCAGTAAAACGTTTATGTTGACATTACGTGATCCAACTGTAACGTTACCGTGCTATAATCTAATTACTTATAACCATAAGGTTGCCGATGACATGTCAGGGGAAAAAGCCCTTCCTAAGAATACATAAAGTGATCTGGTCGCTCCATAACATTGCACGGGCCTATAGCACTCTAAACCCCAACCCCTGATTCCAAAGCTTGCCGACCGCGTGTCATGTGGCCACCAGGGTTTCCCCCACTAGATGTTTGAGTACTTTTATACACACTAAAATTTGAAGTACTCATTCCCGGCCAAGATTCGGAAGATTCGGCTAGTCTGTGAGATTCGGAAGAATCGGCTGGTCTGTGAGATAAGACAGTGGCTATGTATGAACTCTATATATCGTGCATAATATATTAAGTTAGATACACATACTTATATGCAATACATTCTAAGCCACAAGCAAGGTAAACTTGGGCGCAACGCAACCAAGCTGGTCAAAGGCAGCTCCCTAGCTCCCCAGGGCCGTCAAGGGCGGGGCAGAGTGCCCGCACTGTCAAGAAGCTTGAAGGAGAAATACCGCACAATATTGCACATCACCTCGGCCAAGGAGGCACTGCAGTGCATCATGTACATAAGTACTGATCCGGAGCTCCCTCGTGGGCAGCTAGCTAGGAGCACACAACCTTCTGGAACAAGTCCTTACGAGATACAAGGTCGAAGCATCATAGAGTCACACATGTGTAGGAGCAGATCTCTGAAGTCCACAAGTGGAACCCACATATGGGGCATGGGCAGGCGCACATGTGCTGGGCATGGGCAGGCGCGCCATGTGCTTGTGCAGATATGTACACGCCAGCGCCACCGAATCAGACACGAATCCCTCCAAAAACACGAACCAAACCTTTTTTTTTTGGGGGGGGGGGGGGAAGCAAGGATACCCTTGGTGTGTGTGTGTGTGTGTGTGTGTGTGTGTGTGTGTGTGTGTGTGTGTGTGTGTGTGTGTGTGTGTGTGTGTGTGTGTGTGTGTGTTTGGGGTCTGGGCATGGGCAGGCACGCCATGCACATGTGTGTATGCAGATGTGTACACGCCAACGCTGCCAAAACAGACACCAATCCTTCCGGAGACACCAACCAAAATTTGGAAGGGGGGGGAGTTAGAATACCCGCAATGTGTGTGTGTGTGTGTGTGTGTGTGTGTGTGTGTGTGTGTGTGTGTGTGTGTGTGTGTGCATGTTTATGTGTGTGTGTGTGTTTGTGTGTGTGTCTGTGTGTGTGTGTGTGTGTGTGTGTGTGTGTGTGTGTGTGTGTGTGTGTGTGTGTGTGTGTGTGTGTGTGTGTGTGTGTGTGTGTTTGTGTTGGGGGGCTGAACGGGTTGGCCTCTGCATATTGTTGGCCCTCCCTACAGGATAGCTAGTCTTTCCCCCAGGGGCCTTCATCACCCGTCAGCTTCCACGCTCTCCTACCCGGACTTGAGGAAGCCTGCATCGTGATCAGGGTTACAAGTGAGCCAGCAGAGTATTTATTGACCGGCCAGGGAGGCCTGCAGGAATCCATGTTTCGGGGGAGGGCGATCCCCCGAAACATGATCAGCTTCAGCTATATCAAGGAGATGAGCCATTAAAACCTATATGGTCCGTACTTGGAAAGAGGATCAATTGCTTCCATGGAGATTTGGAAGATATTACTAACGGTGTGCATTTGAAGTCAAGGCGTGTCAATACCCTGTAATAAAGTCCAGAATGGTGGCAATATGGAAGTGATCACTCATGAGTAACAATCTTACTGCCTTTTGGTGCAGTATTCATTCATCCAACAGTTCAACACGCATCTGCTATACTTCAATTCCTTGTGTAGGAGAAATTTCTGCCCGCAAGCCCCCGTAGGACCCGATCGGTGCATGTCGCGCTAGTCGCCGTGATCGAAAGTTCGCGACCTCCCCATAATCCGGGACTCGTCGTTTTGCCCGAGAGGGGGTACAAATGCTCGAGGACCACGCCTCCTGACGTCACTATATGGGATACCTGAGTATCTATATAGCCTACCCATATCCTGCAAATTTCGAAGTCAAATTTTTTCCGGGGTGCCGGCCCAGGCATGCATCCTTCCATAGGGAAACGATAAGGGACTGACTTGTTTTAAGACGGTCCCCTGTGTCGCATTCTTAGGGGCGCCACGCAGCGTCGTGGATTCCTGTGGGAGTAAAAAGCGCATTGCATGGGTCGGGTAAACACCCCCCTCCTATCGCCCATTGGCCAATTCAATTTCTTCAGTCTAAATTCCTTGGAATTCATGAAATCCATGTTGAGCCATACAAGTTGTATTACAACGTCATGACATGATCATGGACATTCAAAGGTGGATTCCGGAATACCAGCACAAACTACTATGAAAAGTCTTTAAAGACCGCAGTCTTTGCATCTCTAGTCTTTGACACCAATATCTAAGCGTGTGGGAACATTACAACATGATGCACTTATAATTACTTAAGCTTCGCTTGTGGGGTTATTTGATGTCACAGTAGGATAACAACCACTAGTACTACAGAACGCTCGGCATACCATTTGAATGGCTCCCACACAAAATATATATGACTTTACAATATGTGCCGTTTGTACATGTCATATGTCATAAGCATGTGTCAAATCAAGTTGCAACTTGGCACCTGCTTCGTGACCCCTTCTGGCTAACACGGTTGCAAAGCTCGTTTTGCGGTACCGCTTGACTGTGGTCAAGCAGGTCGTGCCAAAAGGGCCTGCCTGAGATCTAGATACACAACTAAATGGACAACCCTTAAACAATTCTCAGTAAAACGTTTATGTTAACGATGCGTGATCCAACTGTAGTGTTACCGTCCTGTGATCTAATTACTTATAACCATAAGGCTGCCGATGACAGGGAAAAAGCCCTTCATAAGAAGTTGACATAAAGTGATCTCATCCCTAGGGCCTCCGTAACATTGCACGGGCCTACAGCACTCTAAACCCAACCCCTGATTCCAAAGCTTGCCGACCGCGTGTCATGTGGCCACCAGGGTTTCCCCCACTAGATATTTGAGTACTTGTATACACACTAAAATTTGAAGTACTCATTCCCGGCCAAGATTCGGAAGATTCGGCTAGTCTGTGAGATTCGGAAGAATCGGCTGGTCTGTGTGATAAGACAGTGGCTATGTATCAACTCTATATATCGTGCTTAATAGATTAATTTAAATACACATACTTATATGCAATACATTTTAAGCCACAAGCAAGATAAGCTTTGGCGCAACGCAAGCAAACTGGTCAAAGGCAGCTTCCCACACCGGGCCGTCAAGGGCGGGGCAGAGTGCCCGCACTGTCAAGAAGCTTGAAGGAAAAATACCGCACAACATTGCACGTCACCTTGGCCAAGGAGGCACTGCCGTGCATCATGTACATAAGTACTGATCCGGAGCTCCCTCGAGGGCAGCTAGCTTGGTGCACAGTAAACCTTCCAACGTTGGGAGACACTTGCACTTGATTTAGAATAAAGAGTGGCGCCTATCCTTACCGCACACCATAAACACTTGCAGTTGATTTGCAAGGCCTGGCCAACCGCTTCAAGAATGTGCCATGCCTACCCGTGGATCGCATGTGATCCGTACAGTACATTGACCGTGCAGCTGCACTTGGAAAGGTGCAGGGATTGCCTAGCGAGGCTTGCCTAGCGACAGTAAACCTACCTTAAGGATCCTGTCCGGACACACCGATACCCAGAAATGGTGGCCTGGGTTCACATAAATATCACAATCGTCTAGATCTCTGCTACCACCCGATACGCGTATCATCCTAAACTTGTCACTCCCAAAGATTCAGAATGAAGGCTGGAAAATCACTCTTAAACATTTGCCGCGCGCTTTGCTGCTCTGGAAAGCCTTAAGGGCAACTGCAGCCGTCCCAAAAGCGGTTACGGGCAGATGAACGAACCCGCCGTCTCAAGCTTAAAGAGCTGATAGACTCGAGCACACAACCTTCTGGAACAACTTCTTATGAGTTACAAGGTCGTGGCATCATAGAGTCACCAAAATGGGATCCATCACAAGACACCAAAAAAGGGGTCCCTCACAAGGCCTCCACCTGAAAAAGGATCCCTCACAAGAGACTATTACCGCCATCAGCTCAGGCACCGGTTCAAAGCGTCCCAACCACCGGAAGGGCAACCTGAGGGGCAATAGGTCACTTTCATGCCTGCTATACTCCCATCAACCACTCAACACCTGAAAACCATATTGTAATGATACTTAATGTAATTGCACCTAGGAGATTAACAGATCTTATGATATATTGATGCCTCTTCAGACAAAACGCCCTCCTGTAAAGGAAACTTCACTCCGCAGATCTGCGGGGTGTCTTCCCAAGTGCATAAGCCACAGTGCTCCGTGACAACCTGGCAGTCAGGCCAAATTAAACACCGGGTAAAAGCTACAATGCTCCGTGACAGTTTGGCAGTCAGGCCAAATCAGGCACTGTGGTAAAAGCTACAATGCTCTGCGACAACCTGGCAGTCAGGCCAAATTAGGCACTGGGTAAAAAGCTATAATGCTCTGTGACAACCTGGCAGTCAGGCCAAATTAGGCTGTGGGTAAAAGCTACAATGCTCTATGACAACCTGGCAGTCAGGCCAAATTAGGGTGTGGGCAAAAGCTACAATGCTCTGTGACAACCTGGCTGTCAGGCCAAATTAGGCACTAGGTAAAAGGCAAACATTCAAATTGCTTTTTACTCCACATATACGGCCTTGTAAAATGGCTGCCCCAAGGATGCTGACGTGGACATGACAGCCACGTGCACCCTTTGCAAACGCGGAGTCCCGAACACTGCTGACCTGATGCGCAGCAGGGGTGGGTCTTCTCAGTATGGAGCATGCATATGCTCAGAATGCACGAGCCTCACCAGTGAATGCTGGCCTTACTAAGCCTTGCCCGCCCTGGCCATACTAAGCCTCACCAGTCCTGGCCTTTGTAAGCCCCGCCAGCACTGGCCTTACTAAGCCGCGCCAGTAAGGGCCTTACTAAGCCTCGCCAGCACTGGCTTTACTAAGCCTCGCCAGCACTGGCTTTACTAAGCCTCGCCAGCACTGGCCTTGGCTAAGCCTCGCCAGTAAGGGCCTTACTAAGCCTCGCCGGTACTGGCCTTCCTAAGCCTCGCCAGTACTGGTCTTACTGAGCCTTGCCAGCACTGGTCTTGCTAAGCCTCGCCAGTAACAGCCTTACTAAGCCTCGCCGGTACTGGCCTTACTAAGCCTCGCCGGTACTGGCCTTACTAAGCCTCGGCAGTACAGGCCTTGCTAAGCCTCCAGGGACGAGTCGGTCACCCTCATAAGGCCGTGCCCGTCCCCCAATTAGGACGTGTCTGCCACGCCCACAAGCCGCACCCGTCCCCCAATTAGGACGTGTCTGTCACCCTCATAATGCCGCGCCCATCAACCTAATTAAGACGCATCTGTCACCCTCATAAGTCCGCGCCTGTCCCCCAGATTAGGATCTCTCTGTCACCCTCACAGGGTGAAGTTCCCCGAAAAGAGCTATGCTTTTGTGGTGCTTTTAGGGATTCTGATTCAACAAGGCAGTCAGCTTGGACCGCAGGGAAGGGAAGAGACTGAACGGAAACGCATCTCAACCGCCCGAAGCTACCTGGAAACCAAAGGAGCGCTTTCACCCGCATCGCTTCCTTGGCGGGGGGACACAGACGAGGCCCACTGGGAGGCCTTAGGCATGGTCCCCAGGGGACTTGTGGACGCCTGAGTCCCCTCGCCGGAGGGAGCCCCCGCGGCGGAGCCTTCAAATGGCCCGGTGTGAGCGCCACTCCCCCAGGGGGGCATGGTAGGGGTCTCTGGCCGGCCCATGGGATTGGTCTCCTGAGGGACCGATGGCCCCGCAGTACCATCCAAACCAGATATGGAACCGGCGAGAGACCCCGAGGAGGTGCTCTGCGAGTGTCGGACAAGCGGGTCCCGCAGGGAGTCGTCCGGAAGCCCCTCGGTCGGACCACAGGAAGGGTCCCCTGAGGGACTGGGGGGGAGTGAAACCTGTGGGCTTGGTGAGGTCCCGGACCCGCCCCTCTCACACAGGTAGCCCATCACCACGACCTCGATTTCGCCATTGTCAACAGCCACCGTGCGGGACGATGTTGTCCATCTCCCCTCCCCAGAGCTTGATGCCTGCCAGGAACACTCCCCCGCCTCAGACTACTCAGCTCCCCCCCCCCCCCCCAGCGGGAACGGCTGCAAGGTTACAGACCCCCCATCACTCACACAAGACGCGCGCAGGCACACACACATGCACACGCACACGCACACACGCGCGCGCGCACACACACACACACACACACACACACACACACACACACACACACATACACACACACACACACACACACAGATGCCTACGCACGCACACAAACGCTTACGTAAGCACACACACACACACACACACACACTCTCTCTCTCTCTCTCTCTCTCTCTCTCTCTCTCTCTCTCTCTCTCTCTCTCTCTCTCTCTCTCTCTCTCTCTCTCTCTCTCTCTCTCCCCCCCCCCCCCTCCCCCCCCCCCCCCCCCCCTCCCCCCTCCCCCCTCCTCCTCTCTCTCTCTCTCTCTCTCTCTCTCTCTCTCTCTCTCTCTCTCTCTCTCCTCTCTCTCTCTCTCTCTCTCTCTCTCTCTCTCTCTCTCTCTCTCTCTCTCTCTCTCTCTCCCTCTCTCCCTCCCTCCCTCCCTCCCTCCCTCCCTCCCTCCCTCCCTCCCTCCCCTCCCTCCCTCTCTCTCTCTCTCTCTCTCTCTCTCTCCCCCCCCCCTTCCTCCCTGTCTCTGTGTCTCTCTCACCCCCCCACTCTCTCCCTCCTGCTCTGCCACAATGCGGCCCCCAGGGGATCATCACCTGCCGCTCTGCCGGGGAGTCCCGTAGCAGGGCCGAGGCCGCCTGGGACACCGACGCGGGATGCTCAGGAGTGGTGGCTGTCGGCGGGAGCAGCGAATGGCGGCATATTGGGCACGTCGTGTTCTGGGCCAGCCACAACTGGATGCAGGCCTCATGGAATTCGTGCTGGCAGCCCGGCAGCCGCAGTATAAGCTCCCCTTTTTCGTAGTCTCCCAGGCACACGGAGCAAGAGGGATGCACCTCGCTGTGGGCAACGCCCAAAGAGTGAGTCACCGGTTCGAGTCCCCATCCCACCCTAGACCCTGCCCCACTCTTTTTTCCACGTCCTTGCCTCAGCTATCATGCTCCACTCCCTACTCCCCCAACCCCCCCTGAGGCCCCATCTATTGGCTAACACAATAACGCTATGGCTTGGAGGGGTGGGAAACACATATACACGCCCACACACACAATGCGAGGGGGGGGGGGAGATAGAGGAAACGTGAGAGAGTGGTGGGGGTTGGGGGGGGGGATCCGCTGCGCAAAAATGAGGAAATGAGGTGCGGGTGGCCACCTCTGTGCAAGGGGGGTGTCAAAGCCGCGGTCGCCGCAGGAAGCCCGCCGCTCCGAGGCGGCCCCGTCTCCCGCGGCATTCCCGTACTCGAAGGTGGGGAAGGACAGCACCATTGCAGGGTCCAGCCCCACAGGCCCGCTTAAGGTCGGCGCTCGCCGCGACAAGGCCTCCTCAGCTAGCCGCCTGCAGTCCCCTTATTTATTGTTCACCTCTTGCACAAGATGTGAACAAGGGGGAATCTCTCTTTTCAAAATCCCGCCCCGCACGGCCTTCTAGCCTCATTGGGGTTCTCAGAGCACACATAGAGCACTCAGAGCTTCTCAATAGCAATGGCATCGCATGGCAATAACATATGTAGTGTATACGAGCTTGAGCACGCGCACATGGTCACAAGCAAGAGCACGAGCTTGAGCACGAGGCACGGCAAAGCACGGGCCGACGTGTTTACAGCATATATATTGGTGCGATGCGCATACGTGCATGTACATTGGCAGTTTTTCTAAAGAGGGATGTGCATTTCCCAGAGCAAAGAAGGGTGTGCGTTTCGGGGAGTAAAGAAGGATGCTCGGGCGCGCTCACCGACGCCGTTGGGTCATGCGGGTACGTCTGTATATCCAGGCCACGGCGGAGAGAAGCACTAAGAAGAGAAGCCCAATTATGATCCTGCACACTCCGCACACATCTTGAAGACTTGGGGCCCAAATGTGATGCCGTCGTTATGCCCGAACGTTTTGATATCTGAACCCTTCTCTGTGCCGCAAGAGCTCACTGTACTCTCGCAACTACTCAGGGTACTCTCGCAACTACTCGGTGTACTCTCGCAACTACTCGGGGTACTTTCGCAACTACTCGGGGTACTCTCGCAACTACTCGAGGTACTCTCGCAACTACTCGGGGTACTCTCGCAACTACTCGAGGTACTCTCGCAACTACTCGGGGTACTCTCGCAACCACTCGGTGTACTCTCGCAACTACTCAGGGTACTCTCGCAACTACTCAGGGTACTCTCGCAACTACTCGAGGTACTCTCGCAACTACTCGGTGTAATTTCGCAACTACTCTGTGTACTCGCACCCTTGGCGAGGGCAGAGCATAATCCTTGGGAGGGGAGGAACGAACCGCCTGGAGAGGGCAGAGCATAATCTTGGGGGGAAGGAACAGACCGCCTGGAGAGAGCAGAGCATAACCTTTCTGGGAAAGGGGACGCACCGCCTGGGGAGGGCACGAAATAATATCGGGGGAAAGAACGGACCGCCTGGGGAGGCAGAGCATGATCTCAGGAGGAGGGAGAGGGAACGCACCAGATGTAGGGCATCACGTTATTGGCGGAGTGTCCCGTGGGGACCACTTGGAGGCGGAAGTGGAAGGCCTGGTGCAGCAGGTAGTCCAGGTTGTAGATTCCGATGACGTAATTCCCGGGGGCCAGGCTGCTGGCGGTCTCCAGCACTGCCGAGTCCCCCAGCACGAACTCCCCCGCCCTGCACCCCAGGTCTTCGCCTTCAAACTATTGGGACTCCATAAAGTTGTATTTTGCATGTTTGTGTGTGTGTGTGTGTGTGTGTGTGTGTGTGTGTGTGTGTGTGTGTGTGTGTGTGTGTGTGTGTGTGTGTGTGTGTGTGTGTGTGTGTTTATTTTTCATTGCTTCCCCCGGGGGGGGGGGGGGCTGCTCATAGGGTCCTGTTTTGGGGGTTGGGGCAGCGAGAACGGACGGGAGGTGGCGCGCGGGGAAAGGGGGGGGCGGGGCGCAGGAAACAAGGAAGCATGATATCCAGAACCACGCCATTACAGCTGAAGAAGGAGACGACAGTTGAGAAGAAGTGAAGGCGACGCCCCCCCTCCCCTCTCCCTTCCCCTTCTCCACTCTCCTGTCATATCCTTCAGGTTGTAGTATGCCCCCCCCCCCTTCCCCCTTCCCTTCTCCCCTCTCCCGTCCACGTCCTTTAGGTTTGTGGTACGCCCCCCCAACCCCCCCCCCCTCTCTCCCTTCCCTTCTCCCCTCTCCTGTCGTCTCCAGCATAAAGGCTAGGTTGGGGGGGGGGGGCGTACCACCAGACGTGCGAGGAGGCATTGAGGGTGGGCCAGTTGTTCATGCGGGACGACAGGATGGCGTGTCCGCCGTCACTCGCGAAGCTGATGAGGAGGCCCTGGGACAGCAGAGGCGAGTCCCTCCGGATGACCATCTGGAAGAAGGTCCACTGGCCGGGGCGCAGGTACCCAGACACCATGCTCCCCAGCAACAGGCTCTGCAGCGGTCCCTCGCACCACCTCCCTCCGTAGCCTGTGCCCCCCCGCACCGCAACCCTTGTCTCACGTTGATCCCCACAGCCTTGGACCCAGGCTTCGGCAATCTCTCTCACCGAAAAGTAATAAAAAAAGAACTAAAAACAAAGGCAGCAAAAAACAACAAACAAATCCCAAAATGGGGGGAAAACGGAAATTCGCTTTGCCTCTTGCGCCTTGCCTCTTGCGCAATTCGAGAGGCAAGCCCTGCAGCGTTCCCTCGCACCACCTCCCTCCATGGCCTGCCTCCCTGTAACCCGTGTCAGAGCCTGACCACCAGAGCCTTGGAGCGGGGCTTCAACAATCTTTCCATCATATGAGAGACGGAGAGAGAGAGAGAGAGAAAAACAGAGAGAGAGCGAGAGAGAGAGAGAGGGGGGGGGGGACTAGTGAGCCACATGCAAGGAATCCCTTCAATTTGACGAGTACCAACAGCTGTTCTCCTTTTTTCCGCGGTCAGCAAAACTCTTAAAGGGGTTCGCAGACCTCTTTCAACTTCGTTGGAAAAAGGGGTTCGCAAGGGGCGTGTTTGAACTACGAGAGCCCTCATGAGGGCACAGAGCACCGGTAGTGCAGCCACCACTGCACCTCCCATTGATGTTTGAGCCAAACACGCCAAACATGCAACTCTGCACCACACTGCCA
>KV908606.1:47500-81386 GCA_002005505.1 Botryococcus braunii | reverse complement strand
GGGGGGGGGGGGGGGTGGGGAGGGAGGGGGGCACGATTTTGAGTTTTTAACAGGCCGCCTGGAAGGCACAAAGCCTAGAGCTTGACACACCGACCGACCAAAGACAAGAAGAGGTCACTTCAAAGCGGTGAATTCACGAGTCGTGCTTCACTTTTGCTGTGTGCTTCACCTTTGCTGTTTGGTGCTGTACTGTTTAACTAGAGAGAGGCGGTCTTTGTTTTTGGGGACAGAGGGGATCCCGCCCCCCCTCCCCCTTTCTGGGAGGGGGGAGACCGGGGAATCAATACGGGGAACCAATTCCAAAATTGGCGCTTTGGTTCACATCCTCCTTGGAAACTGGGGTTCTCGTCCGCAGCGTTTGCAGAAGAGAGGACATTAAACGCCAAAAAACCAACGGGGTTGGAAGGCCGGAACCAAGGAAATTGGAAGCCGAAACCAGGGAAGTTCGGGAGCTGGATACAATTGTATTGCAAGGGGAAAAAATGGTTTTTTCCCTTTGCCAGGGCCAGGGCCCAGGGTTTCAGAGGCCGGGGCCTGCGGTTTCAGAGCCCGAAACCAAAGGAATTCGAATTCAATAGGAATTTGAATTCAAAACCAAGGAAAAAGGAAACTAAACCCATGGACATGGGAAGTCAGAACCGACGGAATTATGAAAAAATCCCCCCGGGGGGGAGTGGGGGGGGCGGCTCCCCCCAAAAAACCCCCACAAACGGTCCGATGAAAGCCTTGGGGGAAGGGCGGCGGGAGCCCAGCTTGGTCCCCAGAGAGGGACCGGGGGAAAATTCGGGACTCCCGTTCGGCCGGAGAGGGCGGGGGAGGGGCGTCGGCACGGTGGATGCCTGATCAGGCAATGGGGCCCGGGGGCTTTTGCCAAGGAGGCAGATTAGGCAGCCACCTTCTCCGCCTCGCGGTTTCCGAAGGACACTGCCTTTGCAGCCTCCTGTCGGAGGGCGTTCCCTCTCAGCAGGCTGGCAACCGTCCCCACCAGCAGCTTTACATCATCCAGGGGGTTTCCAGGCACCACCTGCCCGATCAGGCAACCCACTCAGAGAAGCCCAACTTGCGCAACTCAGTCAGAAGATGCCCAGTCGAGCAATGCTGTCCAAGCAGGCACCCCAGTCAGGGGAAGCCCCAGCATGCAACCCACTCCAAAATCTGAGCAAAATGCGAGTCCAGCAACCCACACACGCGATGCCTAATCAGGAAACCCACTCGAAAAGATGCCCAGTTTAGGCAACCCACTGACAGCAGCCCTGTCAGCTCTGTTAGGCAGCAGCCCTGTTAGGCAAACCATTCACAGAATGTCAACTCAGGCAACCCACTTAATTAAATGCCCAAGCAGGGAATCCACTCAAAGGCGCCTAATCAATAAAGCTTACAGTATTTTGCCAAGGATTTCAGTGACTTAACAGACGTACCGAAACTTTCCTCCTGCCCCCTATGTACCGTCATGAGTAAGAGGGGGGCGGGAGCGAGGGAAGGAGGGGCATACACATGCACACGCCCACTCACGCACAGACACACACACACACACACACACACACACACACACACACACACACACACACACACACACACACACACACGCACGCGCGCGCGCGCACGCACACACAGAGAGAGAGACAGACGCACACACGCAGACAGACACACACACACACACAGAGGGAGGGAGGAGAGAGGGAGAGAGGGAGAGAGAGAGAGAGAGAGAGAGAGAGAGAGAGAGAGAGAGAGAGAGAGAGAGAGAGAGAGAGAGAGAGAGAGAGAGAGAGAGAGAGGGGGGGGGGAGAGAGAGAGAGAGAGAGAGAGAGAGAGAGAGAGAGAGAGAGAGAGAGAGAGAGAGAGAGAGAGAGAGAGAGAGAGAGAGAGAGAGAGAGAGAGAGAGAGAGAGAAGGGGGGGGAGGGGGGGGAGGGGTGTGGGGGGGGGAGGGAGGAAGGGCGAGAGAGGGGGGGGGGGCAACCAAGCAGTTTCGAGGGTGTTCTTCCACACCGCAAGATGAGGCAGCCCGACCGATAAAGCCAGGCATGGCAGACAAAGGGGGTGGGGAGCTGCGCACCGTTTTGTAGAGGTAGGAGTCGAAGGTCATCTTCTGGACGTAGTCGGAGGCGCACATCTCCACGAAAGCCTCGCGGGCCGGGTTGCTGCGGTAGAACACCTTCTGCAGAATGTCCAGCACCTTGTAGGTGGCCCAGTACTTCCGATCGAACTTGTCCATGTACTTTCTCAGGGTCGCCTCGCCCACCATCTTCTTGCCTGCGAGCGCCGCCCCATCATCCCCTCAGCCGTTTTTTCCACAACCGCTTTCCACAACTGTATTTTCTTAATTTTGACCTCCTATCTCAGGGTTGCCTCCACCCCCACCATTCTCTTGCCTGCCACCCCCAGCCCCTTCACATTCCCGCAGCCATCTTTCCACAGGCCCCCAGTCTCAAAATCGACCTCCTATCTCAGATCGCCTCCCTTAACCATCTTCTTGCCAGCGAGCGCAGCCCCATCACATCCCCTCAGCCGTGCGCTCGCCTCCCCAGATTTCCATACAGCCCCCAGCATAATTCCGTTGCCTCCACAATTATAAGTCCGTTGCCTCCCCATCATGATTCTGCTGCCTCCCCAATTATAAGTCCGTTGCCTCCCCATCATAATTCCGTTGCCTCCCCAATTATAATTCCGTTGCCTCCCCATCATGATTCCGCTGCCTCGCCAATTAAAATTCGGTTGCCTTCCCATCATGATTCCGCTGCCTCCCCAACTGTCTTTTTGCTGGCCCAGCCCGGTACTCTCATTGGCCGACTTTGAGGGATGGGAGAAATCTCATCTTCATATCTTGTGAAATCTCCACCACAGGTTCCCACAGCCACTACACTGATTTCGACCTCCTTTCTTAAGGTTGCCTCCCCCACCGTCTTCTTGCCTGCCCGCCCCTCTCAATCGTCCCGCCAACCCCTATCTCCCCACCCCTCCCCCCCCCCCCCCCCAACCCAGACCTCTGCCTGCCTGCCTGCCTTCCAGCAAAGCTTATAGGGAATCCCAACAGCGCCTGCTTCTCTGACATGACCGCCGCCCCCAACCAATCCCCTCCCAGAGCGCGCGCGCGAGAACACGAAGACACAGCCCATGCACAAGCCCGCGCCCCCACGCGTCTGGAGACCCAGGTCCGAGATTGTAACCACCTCATCATCACCAAGCAATCAAAGCACAAGCTGCCAAATCTTCCTGTCTCTCCCCTCACTGCCCCAACCATCACTGCCCCAACCATCACTGCCCCAACCATCACACACGCTTCCCAAGTGTCTGACACATTGCCCCGCCCACTGCTGGCCCACGCGCCCCCCTTGCCCTAATGCCCCCCCCCCACCCCCACACACTCCGGATCGACGCCCCGCCCCGCCCACCACTGGCCCGATGCCCCTCCTCGCCCACCACTGGCTCGGCGCCCTGCCAGCCCTCCCCTGGCCCTGACACCCTGCCCACCATTGCCCCAGCACCCTACCCATCACAGCCCCATGCCGCCCACCACCGCCCCGACGCCCAGCCTCCCGCTCCCACCACGCCCCGCTCACAACTGTCCCCTGCCGCCCACCCCTGCCCCTACATTCCATCCAACACCCGGCTATCACCCCATCCCCCCCCCCCCCCCGGGCACCCCATTCGCCCCAACGGTCCCCACCGCCCCTGCACCAACTTCCCTCCCCCCCCTTCCAAACTGCCCAACACCCCCTCCCCACCACCCCCAAAATGCTGCAAGAATTGCCCCCATGCCCCCCACTTGTCCAACGCCGAGCCTGCCTCGGCCACCGACGCCCTGCCCACCTCTGCCCCCGACCCCCGCCCCCCCCCCCCCGGGGGTGGCCCCCACACCAACTCCAGAGCACCGGCTGGCATGTGCACATGCATCCTACAAAGCCACATGTGCATCCTACACAGCCACATGTGGCAGCAGGGCCTCACCGTTCTGGGAGTCCTCCACAATGGCCTCGGCCACCATTCGGCCTGATTTGGCAGCGAAATAGATCCCCTCGCCCGAGCACTTGGTGACGTAGCCGGCGGCGTCCCCACCAGGCCCACGCGGCCCTTCACGCGGTTGGGGCGCGGGTGCTCGGGGATGGGGTGCGCCTCCACCCGGATGATCTTGCCCCCCTCCGTCTTCACCTTGCTCCGGTCCCTGGTGGCCTGTTGGTACTGCTTGATCGCCGTCTTGTTCACCACCGTGCCCGTCCCTGTTCAAGCACCCCCCACCCCTTCACGTCTTGGCATACGTTACCGCCGGGCATCCTGATTCATGACATGCTCCAGCGCACACGGGCGCATATATGCACAAGGGCGAGCGCGCGCGCGCGCACACACACACACTCTCTCACACTCTCTTTCTCTCCCTCCCACTCTCTCTCTCTCTCCCTCTCTCTCTCTCTCTCTCTCTCTCTCTCTCTCTCTCTCTCTCTCTCTCTCTCTCTCACTCACACACACACACACACACACACACACACACACACACACACACACACACACGCGCGCGCGCGCGCACACACACACGCCCGCCCGCCCGCCCGCCCGCCACACAGCCACAACCACAAAAGGGCGATTCAGAAGCAAAGCAGGGGGCGTGACGTACCAACAGCCACGTGGTCGTATTTGGGGAAGACCCAGCCGTAGAAGTCGGGTGACACATCGTCGCCCACGTACATCTCAGCCAGATCCATGTAGTACGCCATCTTGTCATCTGGGATGCGGATGCGCTCCTGCCCTCTCCCCCATCAAATCGTGAAACCAGGCGAAAAGTGTAACAAGGTCAAGAACGTAACAAGGTCATGGCAGATGGGGGCTCGCGCCACCTTGGTATCTCTGAACTCTGGTACCTGGTATCTCTGTATCTCTTGGTACCTAAAAATCTCTGAGCTCAGGTATTAGGTATCTCAGGTATCCCTGACCTCAGGTATCCGGTATCTCAGGTATCTCTGAGCTCAGATATGAGGTATCTCAGGTATCCGGTATCTCAGGTATCTCTGACCTCTCTAACAACGGTGAAGAGAGTCTCTCCTTGGAAACCCCAACGGTCCCAGGAAAGGCCCGGGGGATTGAAGAACGTCAGCGACATCAAAGAAAAGGGTCCGAGGGGGATCGAAGAAGGTCACAAGGATATTATAAAACACCCCAACGAACACCTGAACCGCCTGAGGGGACAGCGCAGGACGCTCCCACATGCAGATGGCTCCTCAGCACGAGGGAGGGAGGGGCAGAGGGCCACGATTACGCTTACGCTTATTGCGCAGAGTAAGCTGAATCGACTGCAAATTGAACGGGAGGAGCGGAGGGGGCAAAAAGTCAAACTTAATTAAAAAGCGAAATAAGGTAAATTGAATTTGAATACTAAAATCAGAACGGGACGGGCGAGGGGCGACATACGGCAAACCAATCAAACTAAGGGACACGTGAATTGAAACCAGCGGAGACGTAAAATGAAATCGACAGAAACTTGACACGGAACAAACAGATACGCGAAGTGAATAAAGAAGAATCATAAAATGAGACAAGGGGCGCACCTGGAAGGCAATGGCGTAGTCATAGTCGCCAGCGCCCATCTCCTTGGCGACACGGCTGTTGGCGCCGTCCGCCCCAATGACCAGATCCACCTCCAGCTCCTCGGGGGTGCCCACCTTGTCCCCCTCATTGTACCTGTTGAAGCTCACCGTGATGGGGCCCTCCGGGTCATCCTGCAACCCACACCCGCAGATGCCTCCTCAAACACACACACACACACACACACACACACACAGACACACACACACACACACACACACACACACACACACACACACACACACACACACATACACGCACGCACACACGCATGCACACACGCAAGTACACACGCAGAGAGAGAGAGAGAGAGAGAGAGAGAGAGAGAGAGAGAGAGAGAGAGAGAGAGAGAGAGAGAGAGAGAGAGAGCCGGTTTCTCAGCCCCTATGCATTCCTCGTGTTCCGAACTCAGTCGGATACTTTGCTCATCTTCGAGGGGAGAAGAGAGGAAGAGGGACAGGGGGAGGGGGGAGAGAGAGAGAGAGAGAGAGAGAGAGAGAGAGAGAGAGAGAGAGAGAGAGAGAGAGAGAGAGAGAGAGAGAGAGAGAGAGAGAGAGAGAGAGAGAGAGAGAGAGAGATAGAGAGCCTACGAGCATGCACGCCCAGTGCCTAAGTGTAACATATGACACAATCTAAGCCATTCATGCATTTGAATGCTGGGAGGCCGTGGAGGTGCCACGGAACCGACGAGGTGCCGCGTAAGCGACAAGGTGCCACGGAACCGACGAGGTGCCACGGAACCGACGAGGTGCCACGGAACCGACGAGGTGCCACGGAACCGACGAGGTGCCACGGAACCGACGAGGTGCCACGGAACCGACGAGGTGCCGCGGAACCGACGAGGTGCCACGGAACCGACGAGGTGCCACGGAACCGACGAGGTGCCGCAGGACTGATGACGTGCCGCAGGGCTAATGAGGTGCCGCGGAACCAACAAGGTGCCATGGGGCACCTCTCTCATGTCTCAGCACAGGTGTGGTCCTCTATTTTCAGCCACCATCTCCTTCACTGGGCAGTGCGGGCTTTGCCCAGCCTCTGAGGGAATGGAGTGGTCAGAAGAAGACGCACATGTCTGTGCTGCAACATGAGGGATTGGTTTGAGCTGAAGATAGGGTGCGGGAGGCATGCCTTCCTTCCACATGCCACCCCTGCAGTTTGCCTCGAAAAGAGGAACACACACACCCTCTCGCTCTCGCGCAAGTGCTCGCTCGCGCGCTCTCTCTCTCTCTCTCTCTCTCTCTCTCTCTCTCTCTCTCTCTGTCTCTCTCTCTCTCTCTCTCTCTCTCTCTCTCTCTCTCTCTCTCTCTCTCTCTCTCTCTCTCTCTCTCTCTCTCTCTCTCTCTCTCTCTCTCTCGCACTCGCACACGCACACGCACACACGCACAGGCGCGCACGCGCGGCGCTCAAGACTGTCCAGTCTATGCTGGCGAAGTGGCCCGCCTGTGGTCTTGCTCGTCCAATTTAGTGGGAGAGGTGTTTACCTGCTTCTGCTTCAAGAAGAGGCCGTTGATGACGGAGGCCCCGTTCTTGGCAGCGCGGTTCCTCAAAAAGTCGTCCATGACTTCCCGACGGCACATACCAATGTACTCAGTCTCGCTCAGGGTCCTGCCCACATCAACCTCCCTGTTGGAGGGAGAAATCATCTTCATCTTCGTCACCTTCCTGTCAATAATCTCCTGGGGGAGGTCGAACTCATCTATCATGCACAGTGGAATTGCTCCACCGCAGGGCTGCATACCCCACCACACACGTATTCGGTCCGAGGTCATGCCCCACACTGCGGCAGACGCCAAATGCGCCAAAGCTCTTCCATGCACTAATCTTGACATTCACATAAAAACAATCTTACAATTATATGAAGTATATCTAGTATTATGAAAACTTTGCGTTCCAAAAACTTAGTTGATACGAAGATTACAATGGGGTCATATTACACTTGAACACAATTAGCGTACCTTGCAGTTGTCAAGCTTCCTCTCGATAAGATATGTCTCGATGCCACCCTTAGCCAGAGTCTCTGCTGTGCAAGCACCAGATGGCCCCCCACCAATAACTGCAACCCGCAGAGGGCGATCCAGGACGGCTCCGTCCTTGATTGCAAATACTTGCAACTGTGCAGCACGGCTTCTGGGCATATTTTGTCGCATGCACTCAACAATTGAGCGGCCCACAAATGAAGAGGCTCGTCTGCAAGGCAAGGCTGTGAGAGGAACCGCCTGCATCATCACTGGAACGGCTTTCGCCGGGCATCCCATAGAGCCTGTCTTTGCAGATACACAAGAGACAGTTGCCATCTTCAAACCGACGAAAGCCATCTTAGGTAATTCAAATGTACAGGACTCGAGCAAATAGTTGCGTCTCTGTCTGCAGCTTATCTCATCGTTGCAATGAAGATATTGCCCAAGGGTGGTTGAGGGATCGAATCGTGTTTGCGACGTAGTCGGCTCAATCGGTGCCACGTTCAGTGTACCTCCCAGAGTCGGCGCTAGCTTTGATACGAAACTTCTTAGTGATTTTAAAATACAGAGATCTAAGTATTTTGTACCTCTCTCCTCTCCTCTCTGTTCTCTCTCTTCTTCTATCATAGAGGCTCTCTCTTCTCTACGGGACTTCTTCTGATCCTTTTGAAAAGCCATGAAGAATCATATCTGGTTTACTTACGGGCGAGAAACGCCAACGTTCGGACAGAGTCCTACTCCTGATGATCCCCATGAGATCACCGTCCTCGCTGCGTTACAGAAGTTTTTGCCGTCTCTCTTGATTTAGGGTTTAGGGTTGGGGATTAGGGTTTGGGTTACTTTGCGCAAATGAGTGAAAAGAGTTGCGGACGCTTTGAAGGCCACTAATGAGGTGACAGTTGCGGCTGCCGTGGAGCCGCTCAAAACTGAGATCGGACAATTGGCCAGCAGGGTCGGCACCATCGAGGAGCAGTTCACATCTTTGGGCTCCAATATTGATTCTATGCTTGATGCGGAGGTTGAGAGCAAGGTCGCGGCTTGCGTGGATACTGTTGACGAGACCGTGAGGGCCACCTGTGAGGCCATCGACAACAACTTTTAACCCAATGCCTCCTCTCCATAGAAACTCTGGAGAGGAAATTATGCTCTCCCAATGCCATCCTTTTCGGCGTGGCGGAGAGTTTGGGGGAGCAGCACCTTGCCGCAGTCCAGGCCCTGCTTGGAGATATCTTGGATCGATCCTTCGATCCATGTGGCTTGGCTTCGATCCACGTGCACGAAGCCATTCGTCTGGGAAAACACTCCCCCACTACCACAAGCCCGCGCCCAGTTCTCACAAATTTGCTTCCATTGCAGCTAAGCACGCGCTTATGAAAAAGCTAAGGAGCTACGCCGACAGTTCAACGTTCCACTGGATGATGACCTTACCCCACGGCTGCGCGTATCAGCCGTCTTCCTCAAGTTCAAACACTGCGGGGGAAGGGCTGGGCTACTTTTTGGCGAGGAGACACCCTGTTCAAGGTGAAGGCGGGGGGGGGGGGGGGGACAATTATGATGGTGAATCAGGTCTTCATGATAAATTAGTTATTACTTATAATTTAATCTAATTAAATCAATTAATCAGCCCTTCATTACATATAGGGCAAGGGTTTAAACCCGATTGTGTATACAATATTCCGTCTGGTACAGCTGTATCCAGGCTCGTGGCCATTGCAAACCCGTACGCTCCTTTTCCTCCACCCCAGGGATGCTCTAGAGATCTCACTCGGCTGCCCTGGTGTCATGATCAACATAATTGAAATCAACGATATTGAGCTTCGGAGAGCGTTAACGCTTGCGAACGTTCCAATGCGTGCGTCCACGTGCAGGCACAGCAAAGGCTGCATTTAAACGTTTAAATTTGTCCACCTCTAACATCGATGGAATCCGTGCTAGGGATGGATCCGTATTGGGAAATCCGTATATATCAGGGTATCCGTAGTAGGCCTTTATAGATACATCTCCCTATAGACATAACCCTAAAGAGATATATTCGTATCCGGATCCACACCTCTAGTGGTGGCCATGGATCCATGGATCCGGATCCACCCCTCAATTAAGTTTTCACGAATTCATGAATGGGCCGGCCCCGGCCGGAAATCCATGTACCGGAGGCCCGGGCCCCGGCTAGGGCCCTCACGAGCATTCCAGCTGGCTCAGCATTTCCCCCTGGACTCTGGCTGACGAAACACGGGGAATCTTTGTTATCGTTCAAGTATTGCTAAGTCATGAGCATCCCGATGTGGGATTTCAGGATTCCCGAAACAACCCCCTGTCAACATGTACTTCATGCTATCCCAGCTGCAGCCATCCCCACCTACATTCTCGTCTAGACTAGATCTCGCATTGATCTAGATGGATTGATGCACTTCGTCTTTTTATCCTATCCAATTGCAGTGTACCGCCTTTCGTTGGACCCCGGGTGTCGCCATGACAGCTGTCCTGAACCAGGCCCTTTCCAACCTGCTTTCAGCACTGTTTATTGTGTTATGAGAACTAAATTTACTCTTAAAGACTGTTTAACGAGCACACCTTAAGGACGCTTCGGGGTTTTCTAAGAACTTAAGAAACGTTTCAATAGGCCGAGGACTACAGCGACAAGATCTCTTAGAATGCAATACCTCACACCACTGAGCCTTCGGCTGGCTCCCGATGGGCTCCCAACCCTGGAAAATTTCCATTAACAGGAGCACTGGGTGGGGTCTCCTCAACAGCGTCCACATTAGGTAATTGCAAGTCCCGCGCTGGAGATAATATCGTGCTGGACCCCCCAGGGGTGCGCGTCCGGGGATTCCACCAAGGGACTAATAGCCTGAGGCGGACCGGTCCCCTGGGGCCCCGCTGCCGCCGCATTGCATTCAGGCGCCACAGCTGGGGCTCCGGTCCCCTGCCTATGTCACATAGTCCACAAAAAAATACCAGAGTGGACCCTATGAGCAGTGCCGCTGCCCCAAAGAGGGCCCCCAGCAGGCCGGTGAATATAGCGTACATGTCATCATAACTCAAATCAAATCCACCAGAACTCTTTGCACTTTGCAGCTTGTACAAGAGGTTGTAATCAGACAAATATGTGTCTGATACCCCGTACTCAGTGCAAGTGGAAAGGGTGGTGATTCCTTCAGCAATGTTTATAGTCCCCCCAGTGCAAAGGGTGCCCAGGATCTTGTTAAATATGGGCGGATCCAATAGGACCGGAATATAATCAATAGGACTAATATTGTCAAAGGGAAGACTGAAGACACTGACATTGAAGACAATATCCAACACAATATCCACTCGGGAATTTTTGAAATATCCGAATTTCTGTTTGAGTGTTGCCTGGCCTGGCCGATGGGGTGGTGTTTCACCCGAGGCATTGAAGCGCAGCAGCAATTGAGCTCGCTTAGAATCTTCGAGCTTCGATGGAAGGCGGAATAGTATGTCCACTAAGCTGCCACGCACATTATGAGTCTCCCACGTGCCATATCTCGGTATTCTGTTGTAGCCCCAACCAGTTGCGCTTTGCTTGACTGATGACCAGGAAGAACAAAAGTCAAGATGACTGCAATTGCACGGGGCGAAGGGATCAGAACCATTACTAAATCTGTACAAGAATGGTATATTGACAGAATAACCCGTAAGATTATTGTCCGGATTGTTTAGTAGTGTGTACCACAAGAAACGCATTATGTCGACTTCCTTGTGCTGCATTGGCTTGCTATCATTGTCCCTGCAAAAGGACCCTGACAGCAATAATTCGTGGGCTGGACTATTAAAGGAGCACGAATCAGTGCACAAGGCCCACTGCCGTTCAGGGTGCACTGCCATTTGTGTCAGGATGGCAGTTACCAGCGGCTGCTGCCCCTTTATAACCACCCACCAGGCCATCCCAGTCCCCACAAGAAGGACCACCAGGGCCACAAGCCCAGCCGCGAAGTCCGCACTCACGTGGTCTCTCAACCACTGGGCGCACCGGGCGCAACGTGTTTTACACTTGCTCCAGGCGTTCCGGATGCGTTCAGCTGTCGACCATGCCCCAGCCATTTGAAAGACTTCTGACCTTAGGGGAAAAAAAGAAAAGCACTGGTCCCAACAACCGGAAAAAGGCCTCAAACCACAAGACGGGGGCCTGGAAAAGTCGACTTTGACAGCTGGAAAGGCTTTGGGGTAAGAGATGCGTAAAGGCTCCTTTCGTAAAGACTTTGATGCGGCTGAGACCCGAAAACAAGTGGCTGTACCTGTCCTGCGCTGTACCCGAAAACCAGTGGCTGTACCTGTCCTGCGCTGTACCAGAAAACCAGTGCCTGTACCCGTCCTCCCCTGTACCAACCAGTGGCTCTACGCGTCCTGCCCTGTACCCCGAAAAGAGTGGCTGTACCCGTCCTGCGCTGCCCCGAGTTGCTGATATACAGATGCCTCTGGCTGTCTTGAATATCAACCAGCCCCCGTGGGTCAACGGAAAAAGCTGTGGAGTTCAAAGGCTGGGCTTTTCCACACTGCAACTTCCGGTGGTATCGCCAGTGCACATGAGCAATAGCCCTTGCAACTGCCAGCTAGTGTCCACTTGCCGCTTTGGAACACCCTGCGCACTGTCAAGAACCTGCATGTAATAATTCCATCGACAATGTAGCTTGACCATCACATCCCAAGCTGTGATCCATCCACACTTACTGTGTTCAGCACGTTACCACATTTTTTCTTCCATCTTCTTCTGCTCACCACTCCTCCTCCTCCTTCTCCTCCTCCCCCCCCTCCCCCCCCCCCCGCGGGTCCATCTACTCCTCAATTGAACAAACACCTGAAATCAAACAACAGCCAGAAGCTTCCCTCTATTGACCTAGAGCAAAGGTGAACTATTTGGACAGTGTGTAGTGTGTGTAGAGGAAAGCATGCAGAGGAATGTGTGTGAATAGAGGAAGGTGTGCAGCGTGTGGTTCAGAAACTCCGAACTACGGTTTTGAAGTTGGCTTTAAGCACATGTAAAGGCGACTGCCTGGGTTAATTTGAAAGGAAGCTGAAAGGAAGGTTATTAGAATTCAATTGGAAGGATTGCTAAGGTCTGAAAGAGAATAAATCATGCATGCTTCTTTAGCGCCTTGATGAACCAACGTTGGTTACCCACCACCGCGATCACAACGGTCATCTAGACACGCCATGTTAAGCAATGATTATCTGTCATCCTACCTTAAAGATCTATAAGCCTTTGATATACACTGAAAATTCTGCCTTTTATTTCTTCTGGAGCCGACGACATTGCTTTACGTCGTCGTGGTTCAGTCCGTAACTATGCGTCGCTCTTTCGTGCATACTTTCATATTAAAAATTTTGATCATAATTTCAAGACAAAAGAATTAAAAGTTTGTAGAGGTAATTTAGGCACACGCATGACCTGACAGCGTGATCGCGGGTTGGTCTGAACGTACCCGATGCCCCTGTCCTGTAGAAGCCATTGTGTTAGGAGCATCGCTGATTAAGAGAGAGAAGCATGTGAAAGAAGATGCATGGAAACGCATGAATTTCTGTGTGGAAAACATCGGATGCTGCTTTCATGGTCCTTGCAGGTAACCCTATGCATTGACAGAACTTCTTGCACGTGAGAGTCTGACACCACTTAAAGGGTAATTGCCAAGCGGCATCCGGCAAGCGGCATAAAACTGCAAAGGACAACGGGGAAACTACACCCCTGTGTATCGGCTTCTAGAGCTAATGAATTTGAAGATGTTCAAATAATATTAATCATTGATCTCAGCGTAAATCTTTATGCAGGCCGCCTCCGATTTCGATTGTTTCCGATGATCAGCATGAAGAGAAGAAGGGTAGGACATCATGAATTCATGTCTCAGAACAAATCAACCTGGAACACAGCGTAAAAAAAGAGAGCGAGCGACATAAACAGGCTGGTTCTGGGTAATGCGGCGTTCATTACATTGGTTAAAAGAGGTCTTCACTATAAATTAACAATAACTTAATCAGCCCTTCATTGCACACTGATTATTGCACTACTTTATGCAATATTGCACAGCTGTAGGTATGTGCAATATGTACATGTGGATAGCTCTGGCAAGAAGGTTGAGATGCGTCTTTATGGCCATGGACATCTCAACAGAATTTTGATAGAGATGGAAATCCAAAATCAGACTCCCAGGAGGCCTTCCGGGCACCCTCACTGCACTCCTGCCACCTATACCACTCCAACAGACAGCGCTATCTTTCATTACAATTTATTACACATTCGCCACAATTAATACCATTGAAGTTCCTATAATTACTACTGACTTGATAGCCTACACAGAACCCCGCACTTCAACATGCCCGCAAACCACACGGCCCACACTTCAGCATGCCCACACATCGACACGCCCGCACGTCAACATGCCCGCACTTGAACATGGCCTCACTTCAAAATGGCCCGCACGTCATACTGCCCGCACGTCAACATGGCCTGGACTTCGACATGCCCGCACTTCAACATTGCCCGCACATCAACACACCCGCACGTCAACATTCCTGCTCTTCAAAATGCCCGCACGTCAACACACCCGCACTTAAAACATGCCGGCACTTCAGTGTGCCCGCACTTAAACACGCCCGCACTTCAACACGCCCGCACATAAACACGCCCGCACTTCAACACGCCCGCACCCGCTGCAGGAGGTCTCAGCCCGGTCGAAAGCCGAAGAAGGCTTATAGCAGAAAAACTCTATTATGAAAGGTGCGATGATGCTCAACATTGCATAACATTGAGAACAGCAGCGCTCAGCATTGCTCAACATGGGGAACAGCAATGCTCAACATTGAGAACAAGAATGCTCAACATGGCTCAACATTGAGAACAAGAATGCTCAACATGGCTCAACATGGAGAACAGCAGTGCTCACCATTGAGAACAAGAATGCTCAACATGGCTCAACATGGAGAACAGCAGTGCTCACCATTGAGAACAAGAATGCTCAACATGGCTCAACATTGAGAACAAGAATGCTCAACATGGCTCAACATGGAGAACAGCAGTGCTCACCATTGAGAACAAGAATGCTCAACATGGCTCAGTGCACCGTCCCGGCGTTCTGGAAGGCTAATGCTGCTGTTTCAGGTCTTCTCTTCTTTCCTTGGGTCCGCCCACTGCCCTGTCCAGAGGCAAGCCCACATGGGGCTCCGTCCCCCCCCGCTCCGCCGTCCCCGTGACACGCACCATCTTCCGACAAACACGCCATGTCGCTCTCGTGTTGTACATCATCATTTGCCGTCGCACACGGTGAAACAGGCCTCGGCTTCTTCCTCTTTCTGGCCTTCCTCTTCTCCAGTCTCTCCAGGTGTTCCTTGCCCACTTCTTTGCTCTGGGACGGAGCTTGCCGAAACCCAAAAGCGAAAGAGAGCCCCTTCTCTTGAGGACTGCTGTCATTTATATGTGATCCCGAAGTGGTCCCCTCTCCAGCCCTTTGGGCGTCACCCAGAGTGTGTCGTCCGAGTGTGCTGTCACCTTGAACGCGCGGACCCCGGTTCGAAGCCCCGTCGAATAGCGACGCCAGGGCGCCCTTTTTTGCCTTGTTCTCCTGTTCTTCCTTCATGGCTTGCAACACCTGCGCAAATCAATCAGTAACGACCTCTATCACAACCAAGAAACCGGCTTTCAAAAGCCCTTCAGGATGTCGCACAGCAAAACACGCTTATTTCTTTTGACTGCAGACAAATGACATGCTTCTTGAGTATTTGAACAAAAACCTGCATACATATTTAAAAATACCTACATACACACATAAACAAACAACAACATAGATAGAAACATACTTAAAACACCCAAGACCACCGCGCCTACTTGAAGTTCCTGCTTCTTGATGGGTGGAACTGTAGCCCCTCTGTCTCAAACCATTAGAAAATTCTTACAACAGTTCGTTCACCAGACTTGAAGGAGCGGACAAATGTGTTTGAAACACGCCAATCAATAGACAACAAGGTGGAACAACAACAACAATAAGAACAACAACAACAATCAACAACAACAACAACAACATCATCATCATCGGCATCAACATCGACATGCATCAGCATTCCATCGCAGCACTTGTTGAATATGTCATACAAAACGCAATCATCCAATCACCAAGCACTATCGACGGACAAAAAGTAGATGCAAGGCCTGTCAGTTCACCTCGGGGCGATGCCTCCCAAGCGCCTCAACAAAGTCGGTGTACAGCCTGTCCCGCCGGCTGTGGGGGCAGCCTGAGACGTGCGCTGTACCGCCCTCCTTCAGGAACTCCAGCACATGGGGCAGGTTCACTGAGCTCACGAAATTCTGAGTGATTGCTAGGGTCTCCTGCAACCCCCCCAAACCCCCTGTGGTGTTGCAGTACCCACTCGCTCTGCTTGCTGAATGTAAGCAGCTGTCAGCAGGAGCTCTGAGCAGGAACAGGAGGGACCTCGTGGTGGTCCACTGAAATAGACAAGTGGCAGAAACAAGACGCCAAACCCTGTCAAACCAACGCACAGGCAATTAACGAAAGATATGGACACCAGCAAATTGAAAGTACCCCGAGGACGGGAGAACACGAGGGGGAAAAAGAAAGAATGTATTTAAGAAAAGAGGGGGAAAAAGAAAAATTGTAAGCGACTGAAAGCGGCCATGACCAAACACAGTTATACCAGGGGAACAATGGAAAAGAAAAAACGGGCGCAAACGGGAAGGCATGGCACCACACAACCCGGGATAGGTCCACCCCCCCTCTGGAAGTCACAGGTATGCCCACACGAAGGATTATGCGTATACACATCTTTCATATAAAACATCTCTTGAGAGAGAGACCATGCAGAAGTTAAGCTACTCAACGAGAGGGGAAGGAAAACTTGCAACAGCCAACTCCTCGGGCTCCACATGTGCATGTGTGTGTGTGTGTGTGTGTGTGTGTGTGTGTGTGTGTGTGTGTGTGTGTGTGTGTGTGTGCGTGTGTGCGTGTGTGTGTGTGTGTGTGTGTGTGTGTGTGTGTGTGTGTGTGTGTGTGTGCGTGCGCGCGCGCGCGCGTGCATGCATGTGTTCAATTCCTCTGTCCATTCCTCCGTGTAACTTCCTTAATTTCTCCCTTTCCGCCGTGGTTTCAGAAGCGACCCTACAAAGCCAAGGGGGGAGCGGGGGGGGGGGGGGCACAGGGGCTCCCGGAGGGGGCGCAAGAAGTACCTCGAGATTGAGCGCAAGGTGCCACCAGCCCCGGGGAACGAAGAGGCACTCCCCTGCCCGCACGATCCCCTCCAGGGGCTTGACGGGCCCTTCCGCGCAATGCTCGTAGAAGCTCAGCAGCCACTCTATTATGGAGACCGGTGTCGCCACGTCAGCCCCGTCCGGGCTCGGATGCACCCCTGCCCCCCCCCCCCCCCACCCAAAGGGATTCACGTGGCTGCGCTGAGAGGAGCCACATGAGAGGAGCCGAATGAGAGGGTCCAAATGAGAGGAGTAATATGAGAGGGCCCAAATGGGAGAAGCCGAAAAAGGAGAGCCGAATGAGAGGAGCTGAATGAGGGGCCAAATGAGAGGGGCAAATGAAAGGAGCCACATGAGAGGGGCCAAATGAGAGGAGTCACATGAGAGGGGCAAAATGAGAGTGGAAAAATGAGAGGGGCAAAATGAGAGTGGCAAAATGAGAGGGGCCACATGAGAGGGGCCAAATGAGAGGAGTCACATGAGAGTGGCAAAATGAGAGGGGCAAAATAAGAGTGGCAAAATGAGAGGGGCCACATGAGAGGGGCCAAATGAGAGGAGTCACATGACAGGGGCAAAATGAGAGTGGCAAAATGAGAGGGGCAAAATAAGAGTGGCAAAATGAGAGGGGCCACATGAGAGGGGCCAAACGCAGGTCTGGGCCAGGGATCGCGGCTTTGAAAACCAGCTACCCTCCCATCAACAGTCGGGGTTATGGCTGTTGGCCCTGTTGTGGTCTGTGGGACTTTTGGATTGGCATTGCAGGGGGCCGGGCCCCACATGCATGCTTGAAAGTGTGTGTGCGTACCTGCGTCTGCATGCGCGCGCGCGCGCGCGCGCGCGTGTGTGTGTGTGTGTGTGTGTGTGTGTGTGTGTGTGTGTGTGTGTGTGTACATGTGTGCAGTGCTGACTAAACTGTGATATGTGCGTGTACACTTGAATCCCTGCACTGGAGCCTCTCAAATGTATGTGTGTACGTGTGTCATGTTCTCCTGATCCTCTAGTGACACTTTTCGCATAACTTTGCACATGTCAGGCGGATTGCTTGCGTGAGCATGGCGACATAACCAACTCACACGACTCTTGCTTGGCCAACTCCATATCCACACACACACTCCCTCAATCCAAGGGTGCCCATCGTGTGTCTCTGACTCAATTCATACAGGTCTGAAAGAGTGTTTGATTTTGGTTGTAGACACGAACTAAGTCATAAGTCGTTTGTATGAAACGTAAGAAAGGTGATGTATTTCAAGGACTTAAATTGCAAAAATATCTGACTCAACCCTACACCACCACCAGCAATGGAGGTGCCGTCAAATCAACAAGAACAGGAAGTATGAAGAGAGCTGCTTCCAGCCGCCATACGTGAGCCACCAAGACTTCTTGCGGGCGGATGTCTTCCAACCATCACAGGATAAAGCGCCAGATCATCAGCAACCAAATCTTGGTGGAGGTGGGCCTGCGGAAAATCAATATGGAGCCATTGAAGACGCGCAGCAGCCAGCCGAAGGGAGCAAGCGCAACGGCAGCTCTGGGCCCATGTATACTGAGGAGACTCCTCTTGCCGATGTGGGATCGAAGATCTCTGAGCGCCATGGAGAAGAAGTTTTCTCTTCAGTCATGCAGACATCTGATTTGATTTCAAATGCTATTGCAAATGTGCAATTCTGACAACCCAATAGCATTAGTTTTGTGGCGCACTTAACGAAGGATCATGGGTGCATCAGTGCCTCAATGGGACACGGCAGTGAACTTGGACTTGAACAAAGCGTTAATTGGCTGAGTCTCAGTTGCTCTGTCAAGCCAATGTTTATGGCAAGTGTACGATTTTGCTATCTTGATTTATCTTTCGACAAGTCAAGCATGGTGTCTTAGCTTGACTTGCCCTTGTTTTTCCAAAGATAAATCAACACAGCAAGTTGATACACATGTTTAAACATTTGGCTTCACAGAGCCTCTAAGACTTAGCCAAACAACATTTATCCAAAGTCAAATTACAGTGTCAAATCCCATTCAAGCACTGACGCAAGCATGAGTGGTCATGAAGCGCGTCACACAAACTAATGCTATCTGGTTGTCAGAATTGCACGTTTCCAATAGCATTTTAAACCAAAACAGATGTCTGCATGACCGAAGAGAAGCCTAGTTCTCCATGACCTTGGAAATCTCCAATCCCTCATCGGCAAGAGGAGTCCCCTCCTGTGTACGGGGGCCCAGAGCTGTCGTTGTCCTTGCTCCCTTCGGCTGCCTGCTGCACCTCGTCAATGGCTCCAAGTTGATCTTTGGCAGGCCCACCTCCACCAAGATTTGGTTCCTGATGATCTGGCTCATTACCCTGTGATGGTTGGAAGACATCCGCCCGCAAGAAGTCCTGGTGGCTCACGTATGACGGCTGGAGTGAGCTCTCTTCATACTTCCTGTTCTTGTTGACTCGATAGCGTTTCCTGGTGCAAGTGTACGTTCACTGCTCGTTGAGGTGCTGGTGTAGGGTTGAGTCAGGTATTCCAGCAATTTAAGTCCCTGTAAGATGCTACCTTTCTTATGGCTATGGTATGCTTGGAAACAGCTACTGACTTGATTCGTGTCTTTGACCAAAATTTAACACTCTTTCCGACCTGTATATCCTGAGGCCTGAGACACAATGGACCGCCCTTTGATGGAGTTGCCCAACCAACTCACGGGTGAGACGGCTGTGTTACCCCTCCATCAACAACGTTACACCTTCATTAAGAGTGTTACGTGTGAACCAACCAACAGGTTAAACCCCAATGCACAATATCACACATTGCGTCCAATCCTCAAGAGCAAAGAAGCACCTGGAGGAAGGAGAACGGGGGAAGGCGGAAAGATTACATAAGGGGAGGGGGGTTTCGTTTTATTTCAGTGTGTCCAATTTGTAAATTTCTAATCCAAGCGACTGAATCAATTAGGAAAGGTGCAACGTGTTGAATCTGCAAACTTTTCATTCACAAAGATTGCAATTAGAAGCAGGGTGTAACGTGTGCATGACCCGGATGGATCAATCAATCCGGAATTAGAAGCTCACAGGATGGGCGGGCCACCTGGGGGGATGACATGGGGCGGGAAAAGGATCCACTTCTTGGAGCCCCACAACACAGCATTCCAGGCGGAAGTGTTGTTGGGGTCCTTGTGGAAGGATGAGCCCGACCGAGGCGGCCCCAGGATGAGCCATCGGTAGTCCGGCCGCCTCTCCTCGCCCAGGACCGAGAACAGGTCCTCTTCAAACACGGGCGGAACCTGCCCACCAGCGCCGACCTCCCCCCCTCTTCATGTTGTGGTAAAATTCGCGTTTCCCTCTGAACTCCTGTTGATTTCCTCAGCTTCTGTTCTGGTACCATGCCTGTTGCCAGGAAACTCCTGTCCTAGCAAAATTCCTGTTATCAAACTCCTGTCGTAGCATAATTCCTGTTGTCATAAAATTCCTGTAAACATAAAATTCCTGTTGTCATAAAATTCCTGTAAACATAAAATTCCTGTTGTCATAAAATTCCTGGTTGTCATAGCATTCCTGTTGTCATAACAGTCCTGTGGTCATAAAATTCCTGTCGTCATAAAATTGCCTGTCGCCATAAAACTCGCCTGTTTGGAGCAAAAGCCCCGTTGTATGTTCCTGTTGTGGTAAACTCCGGTGGTGATACATTCCTGTGGGCAGGTTGTTTCGCCCATGTCTTGCTCATATGATCTGCGCTTTGTTGCGTGAGGTGTACTGCCCTATCTGTTGCACAGGCGATCTGCTGTTTGCTGCACCTGTTGACTAGGCACTGGTTGCCCACAGCAGATTTTGCTGTTTGTTGCACAGCACCTCGTGCCGCTTTTTCAAGGAAAGGTCGGGACGGCACGAGGATTCTCCAGACAGACTGCCAGTGGAGTGAGGTGAGGTGAGGTGAGGTGAGGTGAGGTGAGGTGAGGTGAGGTGAGGTGGGACAGACAGGAGAGCTGGGAATATGAGATACCCGGGGATCAGGCTACTACAATGAGAGGGATGCAAAACCCGCAACGTCCCCCTTAAACAGATCGGGAAGGAAGAAATGATGACAAGAGCCTCCCTCCCTCCCTCCCCCCTCGCTCCCTCCCATCCCCACCTTCCTCCCTACCCCTCACCACCCCCTTCCCTCTCTCCCTCCCTTACACCCCTCCCCATCCCTCACCACCCTCCCATTCCCTTCCTCCCTGCCTTACACCCCTTCCCCCCCCCCCCCCCCAAACCCAACCCCCCTTCCCTTCCTCCCTCCCTTACACCCCTCCCCCCCCCCCTCTTCCCGTCCTCCCCCATTTTAAGCAAAAGGGTGGAGGCCTGCACCTGCCTGATAGTCTGCGGCAAGTTCCGGAGATTTCTTCAGGAAGTCCTTGTCAAAGAGATAGAGCGGCATCTCGTCCTTGTTTGCTCGCATGTACTGAATGTAGGTGTCGAAGGACATGTCGTAGTTACCAGCCACAACTGTCTTCCCTCGGAACACCTCTTGCAAGTACGGGATCGTCCACTTCTGTACCGCCGTCCAACTCCCAACCTGGCGGGAGTCCCGGCAAAACCCCCCGTCACCACCTGTATGCCGACTGAGACCGACTGAGGGGTGCTTGAGCCCGCACTCCCTCTCGCGCGCTCGCTCGCTCCCCCCCCCCCCCCTCTCTCTCTCTCTCTCTCTCTCTCTCTCTCTCTCTCTCTCTCTCTCTCTCTCTCTCTCTCTCTCTCTCTCTCTCTCTCTCTCCCCCCCCCTCTCCCTCCCCCCCCTCCGGGCTCCCCCCCCCCCCCCTCCTCTCACCTCTTCTCAAACAAACACAGACCTGCACACACACACACACACACACACACACACACACACACACACACACACACACACACACACACACACACACACACACACACACACACACACACCCCACACACACACACACACACACACACACACACCCCACACACACACACACACACACACACACACACACACACACACACACATGCAATTAAAACACAGAGGACCAGGCTCACTGCGTTGCTGAGGATAACTGGACGATTCGGTCGTTCAAACTGTTCCCGAAACTCCGTCAGGGAAATTTGGGAACGGCGCTCAAGATTATCGACGGCCAACCAGGAAGGGAGCAGCGGAGTTGTCGCACACAGCCATGGCTGGTACAACAGATCTGAAAAAATGCCCTGGACAGAAAGTGGCGGCCCATTCGAGACTTGTGCCCATGGCCATTTGGTTGTAATGTACGTCCTCCGCCAATCCGACCGATAACAGAAACTGCCTTCAAACTCCTGCAAGGGCCCTTTTCATGTTGGAAAGGGCACTTGCAGTCTGGCACATTTGTTTTGAATTGCAAATGTATTCCATTCACTGAAAGCATCATCGTCTTCAAACACAATGCTGCTGGTCTTCCTATTGCCCTCCCTCTCCCCCCAATAATTTTGCCTCTACGCCCCCTCGATCTAACGCCCTACCTTCCAACACCCTACCTTAGTAGGGTATTAGAAGAGGAGTCGCTTGTCTACTCAGTCACATGCATCCACATTTGAGTCATTCAATCAAGGACATGCACATGCAAGCATGCCTGCCAGCCCGTGCACACATGTTCTCATGGGGGTAGCGCATGTGCACACGCACACACGCACGCGCACACACACACACACACACACACACACACACACACACACACACACACACACGCACACACGCACACACACACACACGCACACACAAACACAAACACACACACACACACACACACACTCACACACACACACACACACACAGAGAGAGAGAGAGAGAGAGAGAGAGAGAGAGAGAGAGAGAGAGAGAGAGAGAGAGAGAGAGAGAGAGAGAGAGAGAGAGAGAGAGAGAGAGAGAGACACGCACGCAGGCAGGCAGGCACGCAGGCAGGCACGCACGCGCGCACACACACACACACACACACACACACACACACACACACACACACACACACACACACACACACACACACACACACACACACACACACAAGAGAGAGAGTAATACATTCTTATTCTCTATATGGGAGCACTATCTGGCGCGAAACAATCAGTCAAAAGTGTACATAAGCCATAGACATTCAGCCATTCCACTGAAGTTAAAGCTGGTTATCAACTGCCGGACCTCAAAGACGAGGGTTCGCCATAATTCTTCGTGGTTCGCATAACAGTACAGTGATTTGCTGGCCTGAGACAATGCACTGAGGTCTATGGCACGGAGGTTGCCAAAAACTTGGAGCAGCAGTTCATCCGTGAGCTTGGAAAGCAGTCCGAGACCTGGTGAACATTGTCGCGCAAATTCAGTAAGTGGTGTCGCGCAAAATTCAGTTAGTGTTTAGCGATTTTTACGGATCTACTAGTGGACATATATACGCAGTTGAAAACATCGCTTTTATCGTTTCAATAGCGTGGAGAGCCGTAGTTTCAATCAAGTACCTGCATCTCTTCTGTTCAAAGCATTGCCAGACATCAAGAAATTACCCCATGGTTGAACTCCAAGAGGATGCTCCAAAGCACAATCCCCAGGCCAACTAATGCTAGTGATCTGGTCCATCAACTGTGAAGACAGAACTCACAAATCGCAAGGGAAATCATGATGATTGTGTGCACCCTCACGAAAACAAGTCCAATCAAAAATATGATTAAGGATTCTGGTTTACTCGCTCATGCCCCAGTTCTGCATGATATCGGAGAACCAGAACCTGTGTGGATTCCAACAGCCCGTTGATGACGGCCCGACTCGGTCGAGACTCTTCGACTAAGAGGCTGTCGGGGTGACACGAGGACACGGGACTCCCGTGACGGGATTCCAGGTGAAAGGTGTGAACTAGGAGTTCACACTTACGTTTCGTGAAGAACCAGTTGGACAAACAGTGCTGACACTACCTGTCTGTCAGCAAATTGCCCTTACTTTTGGGAACACCAGCCGCGGCAAACAACCATATGCCCCCCCCCCTCCCCCCCCCCCCCCCTCTTCTTGGAATCGCTGTACAGCACATGTAGTGCAGCCTTATTGGTATGGCAGCACTGTTGCATTGGGATAGATGGTGGAATGAACAGTGGGTGAGGCACCCGGGGTAGAAGGCTAGACGGAGGTGCTCAGTACGGAATCCCTTCGAAGGCCACCTTCATGCTTCACCACCCTGAGTCCCAAGATCTTCGCCTCAAGATCTACACATACTATAGTGAGGGGTAATTGCTCTAGTAAGAGAGGCTGCTGCTCCCCCACACTTCATTTATGCTTGCACCATCCCTGACCTATTCTTTCATTATCGCGTGTGATGTATCAAATGCATATGCGTATGTTACAGCTAAGGCACAACGTTGTGGGTGATCTAGATGAAGATCTGCCCACATTTTGATGCGCGTATTCCTGATCTGGATTAAATCCATGCGTGCATCTCCTGGCATATGTCAGGAGATGCATACATGCAAGTGTACTTCCTGTACAGGGAGTACACATTTGTACCTTACGCTGCCAGTCTAGTAGGGCTGTCAGAGGCCTAGGTGGTGGGACTGACTCTCTGACGGGGATTACTCCTGCTGAAATGGTATACTGGTATGCTTTGTTAAGGGCAGGCACGACAGGCCGTGTTATGGCACGTGCTTTTGCACGTGCACACGTGCTTTTACTCTTGCATGTGCTCTTGCTTGAAGTCTCCTTCGGAAAATTTCCGAAGCCCGGGCTTTTAAGGTGCCCCTTAAAAGACACAGCCTGGAACCGTGGCACTAAGCCCGAGGGAGGTTCCGCATGATCATGCATGTATTTCTTCAGGATATTCTTAAACATTAAAGGCCTCCAGCAAGGAAGAAGGAGGTTCCCCAACAAGGAGGTCAGGGCCTCATGACGTGATCACATACACTCAGCGCCACATGATGTCCCCAACAGTGCTGATCATCTACAGCCAAGAAAAAGGCCACGGATATTCCAGGTCAGAAGCGAAAGAGTGACTCGACCAACGGTTTCCTAAGTAGAACGGCCCTCAACTCGAGAGGATGGGCCCACGCTTGTAGCTGGGGGAGCAGAAGGAGTAGTAGCTGGGGGAGCTGAAGGGTGAGCAGCAAAAGCTCCCGGGAGCACTTTCACTGGTGGCCCTCGTTCCTTGACTTTGAACAAGTACTCGCCCCTCCAGAAGGTGATCCAGCCCCCGTTGCGCAAGGCTGTGACTTGAGGTCGGAGAGCTGCCCGGGCTGCTCGTTGCTTCGGGGTGAGGTCGTTGACCAAAGAAACGTTGAAGCGCCTCCGTAGGTCCTTCGATTTCTTGTAGGCAGCATGTTTTTCTGCAGTGGTGTTAAACCGGGCGAGAAGAGGACGAGAATGTTTAGCACCAGCAATAAACTTCCCAAGCCGAGCAGCCTCCTTAATATCGCAGCCGAGAATTCTTTCGAAAGGACTTAACTTCTTGGAGGTGTTTTTCCCCTACGCTCTCCTCTACCCCGAAAAGGATGGCGTTAGGAGAGCGAAGCTTCTTTCCAGAGCGTCTAAAGAGGAGTCGCACTTGAAAATTTGTTGTCAAGGTCTTCATCACCCGCGCGCACAATCTCCTGGACCTCAAGGAGTTTGTTGTCCAGCTTGGCCTCCACCTCAGCTTCCATATTTCCACAAGAGTGGCGATCTGAGTGTGGAGGGGCGCGGGGATCTCGCCGATCTGCTGCTGAATCTGCAGTTTGAAGGGCACCAAAGCATCGGCATCGGCCGCCTGGAGTTTGTCGTTAAGTTCTGAACGCAATAACATTTTGAGCTCAGATGCAGTACTGGTAAGGGGCATCCTCGCCGAGGGTCTTAGGCTGCCCATCGGCAGCAGTGGAGGGTCCGGACGGGCACGCTTCTCCCCAAGAATACTCCGAAAACATAGAAGTTATCAGGAAGCTTTGTCCTTCACGTTTTGCAGCCCCAGCGAGTCCCCTTCGTGGTGGTTGACCGCTTTAAAGGCCTACATGAATGCTTCAGGGACATCCAACTCTTTGTGGTGGATCTAGATTTTAGAGAGTTATCTCGTCATCCCTTCAGCCATAATGGCTGGTCCTGGATGTAACATTTCCTCCCTTCCTTCGTCTTGCTTTCCTGAGGCACATGAAGGGCAGCTTCTCTGCCCCAAACCCACGACGTGTGGTGAATTACTCAGCATTGCCCTCTGGGTAGACAGATGGAATTTTTCTTTGGGTATTCTGCCGAACTTGTGGAGTACAGCGTGCCCCGTTTCGTCCCTCTTCCTTCCTCCCGTTTCTCGTGCAAGATGTATGTGTATTTCGACTGAAATTCACGGAGAATTTCTGGGTGCTCTGGGGTCTTCGTGTGCCTCTTGACGTAGCCTAGGGACGCACTCACCCCCCGCCGACATTTCACCAGCAGCGGGACCTGATCCGGTAAGAGGGTTCGAGGTGCACACTTCCGTACAGAGTAGCCGGTACGTAAAACAAAACTGATACGTACAGTACTCGGGGAGCGTCCGCGACGGTCCGCCGGGCGGACTCCGCCCCCCTTGCGGTCGAAGAGAGGCTGCAGACGTCGACAAAAGGTACGTCTGCCTGTCCACGAACGGACGTACAGTGCTTTACGGTACGGAATATCGTTAACCCTAGTAACAGTGTTAGCTACATGGTTTCCGGTGAGATTCGCCCCAGGAGCCACACACAAGCTGAGTCGACACAACAGGCATCGAGGAATCTCACGCTTCGGGCAAGACGAAGGCTTCCTGTGCAATACTCTAGTTCAGAAGGACGTGACGGCAGTCCAAATGGTGCGCACGCAGTCTCAATGGACTGCTTGATCAGCATTGTCAGTGACACTTGATCCTGACGGTTGGTGCCGAGTGTAGGGGGATGCAAGAACTGTTTACGTGGGCAACGTTTCGTCAAACGTAAGTGAAGATGTCTTACGGTCTCTCTTTTCCAACTGTGGGCTGGTTACCCACGTTCGAACAGCAGGGTAAGGCAACGCAAATGCAAGTTCGCTAAGGGATCCAACTACTTCGATTAGTTTTTGCCATTTGAAACACCGCTTTATTACTTTTCATGGAGCTAGTAGTTAGATTGGAGTTTTTGGAGGAGTTATAGCTGCAGCCTGTTTCTTCTTTTTGTAAATGGAACACAATGCCGTCCGGAACACTAGCTTTTGCTTGTGCCCAAACCCACACTGCTTTTTTCCATTGTGACATATCCCTCAAGTCCTGTGACTCATCAGCCTTCAGTTTTCTTGGAGTTCTCTGTGTTCCTTGTTGCTCCCACACTTTTGAATGTTTGAGTGCTGTTCATGCTGCAGGAAACGCGGGCTCAATACTGTGTATTGCTTTGTGGAGTTTGCAGATCCCAGGTAGGTGCTGTCTTAAGCCTTTTAATGGAAAATATACTTTCTGCCTGAATGCCTTTCCTGATGGTCAAGGTGGAAAGGATTGGGGTACCCTCTTGGCTTTTGGGGTGTTGAGGATGTACTCGGTGCACGCTTCTCCATCCCCAAATGTTAGCTTGTGAAGAAACACAGCTACATCCACTCCCACTCATTCACACACATCGCATGGGCGTGCGTGCATGTTTTGTGTGTGTGTGTGTCTGTGTGTGTGTGTGTGTGTGTGTGTGTGTGTGTGTGTGTGTGTGTGTGTGTGTGTGTGTGTGTGTGTGTGTGTGTGTGTGTGTGTGCGTGCGTGCGTGCTTGCGTGCATACAGCATGCGTGCGAGTGTGGGCTGGCTTGCACGTGCGTGTCCGCTCCTATGCCCCCCAGCCACCCCTCTTACACTGTGTGTTTTTTTGTTTTTTTTTGGGGGGGGGGGGGGGAGGTATTGTGAGAGTCCTCCCAATCTCGCAGGACCACATTGGCAGGATCAATGCTAATTCCCATGCGATGGTTTCTGCAGGTCGGCAGAGATGGCTGTGTCCTTCAACGGCCTGAGAGTTGGGGATAGAGAGATTCGAGTGAGTTTGGCGAAGCCAGGAGGACCTTCAAGGCCTGTGCCATTCACCCAGGACCTGCCTGTGCCTTTGAACTATGTCCAGGCGGAGGCACAGGCCCGCCTGCTGCAGTATTCGACTTTCCACTTGATGCTGAACCAGTCCAATATTCAGACTGTAAATGCAGTGAAACCCCATAAAAAGCCCCGCCATGACCCCACAAAGGTGATGCGGACGATCTACATTGAGGGAGTGGGTGCAGATGCCACAGAGCAGGTAACACGTTCATCTCCTGACTACCGACTGGAAGCTTGGCTTACACCTGTCTTACAGGAAAGTGGAGTTTGTGGGCAATCCAAAAGCGTCGCCACGAAGTGAAGAAATGAGTTGTCAAGTCTACAAAAGCGAAAGAAGAAGTGGAGATAGAGGGTGAGGATGGAGGGGGGGGGGGATGAGGAGAAGAAAGATTGTCAGAAGCTGAGGATCTTGTTGATGATTTTTCTTGAACTTATGCTAGTGCTTCTTGAAACTCAGAGACAAGACTCTTACCATGGATTCGGCTTGGGATTGGCGCAGCAATTGGTTCGCGTGTTCACAAAATTTGGTGGGATCAAGGCTCTGCGGCTAACAGAAAAATCGGGCTCTGGCGCTCGCCGGGCTTGGATTGAATTTGACAGCACGGACGCTGCCAATAAAGCCAAGTCGGTTGGCACTCTGGTATGCCCTGCTGCTTTCGCAATCCTGTTTGGAGGATGCTCATGCCCTCCCAGCAGAGGATATTATTTGAGCCCAGCAGTGGTCAGGTTGATTCTCCCAGCCCCGCCCACCTTTACATGGAGAGGAGGGGAGTCACCAAGCGGGGGAGGGAGTCACCAACCGGGGGAGGGGGAGGGGGGAGAGAGAGGGGCGGGGGTAGGGAGGGAGGGGGGACACCCACACCCTCCTGCCTACAACACGCCCGCGCGCGCGCGCGCACACACACACACACACACACACACACACACACACACACACACACACACACACACACACACACACACACACACACACACACACAGACCCCCCCCACCCCCCCCCCCCACCTCACACACACACACAGACAGATGGGGGGGAGGGGGAATAGGGAGAGAGGGTGAAGTGCAGCCACATGCACGCCCGAGCGGGCTCACATGTGTGTGTGTGTAAGTGTGTGTGTGTGTGTGTGTGTGTGTGTGTGTGTGTGTGTGTGTGTGTGTGTGTGTGTGTGTGTGTGTGTGTGTGTGTGTGTGCGCTTTTGGCCAAGCACTGAAGCGTATTGTGTGTCGGCCGCAGGAGATGGGGCCGCAGTCGCTAAAGGTGTCGGCCTCGATGACAGCAATTCACACAAGCACGCTGGTGATGACGGCGGATGACTTGAGCGATGCGGTGATGGCCTCACCTGAGAAGGCTTCCTCAGTGGGGACCGGGGGGCAGCCAACAAACCCGAGTGAGACCATGGCAGACGACACCGTGACCGTCGAACAAAAGCCTCCGGCAGAGAATTGCGGGGGGTCCCACAGCCCTAACTTGAGCAGGAGCAGCACCAATGATGTGTTGGGCTCGCCAGATCAAACTAAAGAAGATGAAGCCAAGGAGGGGGATGAGGGTGGTGGTGCAGGTGAAGAGGGTGACAGCGGCAATGAGGGCGCTGCTTGAAGCTCATCTGGAAGCTTTCGTAGACCATGGGGTTAGGGCCCCCTTGGGCACTCTCATGTGGTTTAGACCATTTGGGGGAAGGGGCGGGGGGTGGCTCGGGCACTCATGTGGATGCATCCATATGCTGCACATGCAGCGGGTTGATGAAGACAGGGGACGGAGGGAGGGATGATCGAGTTTTGGCTGGGAGGAAAGGGGGAAGGCAGGGGGAAGATTGTGGGCATCAGTACTTCCAACCGCGCATATTCGACCCGGGGGAGTTCGCTACATGTTTGAGTGGTCTGTGTTCGTTTTCTGTACTCCCAACACTCTCTAAGTTCGTTCCGAGCGCTGGTATGGATGTGCTGTGAAGTCGTGGGGACTGGGGTGTGGGGGGGGGGGTAGGTGGGGAGGGGCTTAGGTGGGCAGGGGTCTGGGGGCGATCTGTGAGTTAACACGGTTAAGACAACAGAGCCAGAGAGACAGAGGGGGATGGATGAAGAGAGGTGAGATGGGAGAGCGAAACCGGAAGAGAGAATGAGGAATGAGGAGGAGGGAGACGGTGGGAGGGAGTAAGAACTGGTGAGGATCCTGTACTTAAGCTGCTCAGGTAAGAGGCAGGAATCAGTCTCGCAGCATGCCATACTTTTGCACCAAGCCCCTCAAGTTACTTATGTGGGGATAGCTCCTACTGCATCTTGATACCGCCAATTGGCGTCTCAATGCAGCTGCCTGGCCTTGCTAGCTATATGCTGACACGATTTTGGGTGGCGTTCATGGATGAACGTCCTGCTGCATCTTGATGGTGCCAAATTAGGGGTCTCAATTCAGTTGCCCGGCCTTGCTAGCTAGATGCTGACACTGTTTGGGTGGCGTTCATGTATGAACGTCCCGTATTCTTTGAAGGCCAAGACAAAGAAGTATTCGCCCTCAAACATGCATTGTGCAGGGATGGCCAATGTGTTTAATTTTCGAGCTTTCTGGGATGTCCCCCTGGCCTGTTTGCCTTGCCTCATTTACACGACCACCGGACCGAAGCACAATGAGCACCAACCCCACCACAGGGAAACAACTCCGTGATACAGAGTATGCTCTGCGAAGTAATGGCCCTCCAACACGTATGCGTTAATTCAATGAAGGCCATGTAAATAGCGCCTTGGGCTCGTTCTTGTTTAGAATGCGTTCTTGGATGCGTATTATTTGTCACAGCTTAAAAAACATGGGGGACGTGCTGATCCGGAAGAGGATTGGTGCAACTGAGATTTTCGTACACTTCTTTCAGCCAGCCCCCAGCTGGAAGTGGATTTAAACTTGGGGCAGTTCATGCTTGATGGGTCTTCCATACAAACCAGCCTCCTGAAAAGTGTGAGCAAGTTTATGTATGGAACTAGAAATAGCACCGCCGCCCCCCCCCCTCCCTCTGCGCGGCACGGGGCTGCACGCCAGCTGTTCTGGCTCCCTGATCTCCTGCAATGGGTGATGGAAGAATGGGCCACGAGTGTCATCAGACACCCATGAGTCTAGTGCAGACCAGACCGCCAGGGACTGCCCCCCCCCCCCCCCCCAAAAAAAAAAAAAAAAAAAAAAACAAAAAAAAGGGTTGGGGGGAGAGGAGATGTACATCTCGTATTCATCTAATGAATTCTTGCTCATTAGATTTTGAAAGGAAGGAGCAGAAAGAAGCGAGCAATCACTCAATCGTCCAAGAGACTCCCCCTGCGGGGGAAGGTGGGGAGAAGGAGCAGAGAGGCGGGGGAGACGTAGATGAATGAGGGTAGACCCATATGGCTGCATCTCCATATTTTCAGCGTAAATCTGGACCCTTGAGGCCCGCCTGCAACCTTTTCAGTGGGGTGACTCCTCACTACAAGTCTTTGGGTTTCATTGATGAATGGGTTTGGTCGATCAGATGAGCCAACAGTGTTCTGCAGAACCAGCTGGGTTGCCGCCCTGTGGTGTCCCGGGAGAAGGATATGCAGTCACTTTTTCGCATCCCATCCCTTAAAGGTCAGGTACTGTTTGGGTGGGAATTGGTTTTGCGCCCCCCTTTCCCCACCCCCACCCCCTTTCCCCCTCTTTTCCCCCCTTTTTCTTCTCGCCCCCCCCCCCCTCTTCTACAAGTTTTTTCCTAAGTTTTAGAAGTTACTGCCTTGCGGTTTAGACCTCGTCTTCAGTGTGGGGCTTTGTAGGCACTTGTCGCACTGGAGACTGGGGATCTTGATCGATTTCAGTCGGTACTATGCTCTATAGGCGAGGTTCCTGCTCGCTGCTCCTGGCCCGTGCTTCTTAAGTGCTTAGCTACGTTTACTTTTTGGTTTAGGTTGAGGGGAGAACCTCCGCTGAACTCAGTAAAACTTTTACTAAAAGTTTGAAAGGGGCTTTTACTAAAAGCCCGTTTCAGAAGGGATTCTAACAGCCCGTACAGGATTCTAACAGCCGGCACGCGTGCTTTTGGTAGTGCCTGGTAGGAGTGTCTTCGTGTCTTTATGAGACATAAAAGTGAAGCATATCGTGACCGCAAACCACGCCCCATTTGTAAGTGGCACTGTTACCATACGTACGGTATCCTGCGGAGTTGCATGTGGGGCCCTTGGTGTAAATTCTTGTTGGATGGTTGGCTAAAACCGTGAAATGTCCGTGTTCTGTTGTGGGAAAAATCCCCTACACGTATGCCATTACTCCCCTTGTGTCTCCCTCCTTCACAACACCCCCCCCCATTCTCCCACTCTCTCGCCCCCCCCCCTTTTCTCTCCTCCCCACCCGTACTTCTATCTTACACACACTTGATTCCTTTCTCTAATTGCGTGCAATGTACAGTTTTAAGTCTTGGTTTCTTTCATTGAATGAGACAATCAGGCTACCGGGGCTTAGCGTTCACTCCCCCCCTCCCCCCCCCCCCCCCCCACAAAAAAAAAAGGGAAGCAGAACTTGACAGTGCTATAACAGTGTCAGGTCGGGATGTACTTCGACTATTCGGGCATGGGGAGCCTGAGACTGATATATTTCACTTTTCCCGTTTTGCCGGCTGGAAAGGAAAGGAAGCGGATTGGGGCCTCCCTTATGGATACGTTTGAGCTCGATAGGATAATGGGTACCCACACGCTTTCCTTGATCTCCCTGCCGGGACTGCCTCTGGCGTATCTACTTCAACTGCAAGGGGTGGGCCAGGTGATCACGTGGACCCACATGCTAGCCGGAGGTTGTGCCACCGGGTCAGCTGCTTCGCGAAACTCGTCGTGTTCGATGCGTCATATATGGTCTTGGTGTATGAACAAAGCCTTGTTCGTTTTCGTTTTGGTATAGGGGCTCCTGCGTAGTGCCGTCTGGCCGATCGCCCTTTGAGCCTATAACCACTTTACAAACGGAGCTCGGGTAATGAAGCTTGTTGCATACTTTTCAACTTGACGGACCAATGCCTGATGTTTTAAGGATTTGACGAGTGATGTACAGGACTTGTATGTGTTCTGGCTGAGAAGTGCAACTGGGATGTCCAGCCACTTTCAACTACGCACGGCGGGGTCGATTCCTTCGTGCACAATAACATTTCCTGTCTGTACTCACATAGATAGGGTTTATACACAATGTAGAAGTCGGCAGCTGGGCGTAAACCTCATTAACAGAAAGTTCAGCCCGCACGTCATACCTGGAAGACGAGATCATAGATTGTTTTGCCAGCCAGCACAGGACTCGCGAGGAACAGAAGAACACGGGGTATCCTCACAACTCAGTTCTCAGGAAAGCGAGCGACTTAATGGGCAAAGTCAGCCAAGGGATCGCTTGGACGCGCCCGCAACTCTAGTGGAGGGTGCAGCTGCTCAACAGCCACAGCCCACGGAGGCTGCTTCTCAGCCGCCTCTCAGCTGGCTGACAGGATTTTTCTGGGCAATTATTCGTAGCCTTTCAGAGATTAGGGTCTCCTTTAAGTGGGATTGGAATTGGCTGGAAAGTGGAAGGAGAAAGCGCTGCAGGCAGCTACACGAAGCATGGAAGAATGATCCAAAGAATGTAGAAAAGTACGGGCCCAACGTTACATTGCCCAGCAGAGTCGAACTATCACGCGAGGAGCCATCCCGGTTCCCAGTGTACCGTGGGAGCTAAGACATATGAATTGGCAAGTTATGACAATGCTGGCATGCTATATTAAGCCTGAGTGATCTTCAGGGTTTCAAAAGTGTAAAAGGTGGGCAACAGGTTATTTGCTGGATGACCTAGCCACCATCTGGCTCCGAAGTGGGCTTCATGTGTGTGCCTTCACTTGGCTTGATGTGTGGGGTTGCCTCTCCTTGTCGTGTGCAAAGCCTCTTAATCACTGGGCATGTGGAAGGCAATTCGAGATGCCTGTTCTGGACTTATATGGGTTGATAATGCTGTCTTATGGCCTGGATTTAGTTCGTTTGGAATTCGGCATTGTATATGGCAGGCTTTATGGAGTCATGACGGTGTTTGGTTGTTTGAACATTGAGCAAATGGAGCCATAAATTCACTTATGTTGTCTTATTAGTTTGTCTGGAACTTGGCATCGTGTGTGGCAGAGTTTACGGAGTCATGGCGGAATATGGAATGCTTCAACAAATGGAGCAACAGAAGAGACTGCCCCATGGGA
>KV908606.1:37500-42500 GCA_002005505.1 Botryococcus braunii | reverse complement strand
CGGCTAACTTTCAAGTCAGATCGAAGATGGGGTCCCGTAGCCAGGTTGCATGGCTCGGGCAGGCAATTTAAGGGAGGGAAACATGGGTAATGGTAATTTGGGGAAGGGGAGTTTGGGTAAGTGTCATTCAGGTGTGGTCTTGGCAGTTCTCTGTGCAGGTCAGAAGCCCCATCCCCAAACCAAAATTAGAACCTTCCTCACAAGTGAAGGGGTGGGGTGTACGGATGTGTGCAGATGGATGGCTTCGAATCAACAGATGGAATCATTGTGATTGCGGCAACCAACCTACAGGAAAGCCTGGACCCGGCTCTGACGAGGCCAGGTCGGTTCGATCGCCACGTGGCAGTCCCGCTCCCGGACGTCCGGGGCCGCCTGGAGATCTTGAACTACTACATGGAGGTGTGCTTGACGTCCTTCCTGCGGCTATTGCAGCCCTGGCAGCGTGCCTTCTTTCTCTAGCATGCAGTTTTGACGGCCTCTCTGCGCGCGTGGGATTGTGTGCGTGCGTGTGTGCGTCCCTGCGTGCATGTGTGTGTGTGTGTGTGTGTGTGTGTGTGTGTGTGTGTGTGTGTGTGTGTGTGTGTGTGTGTGCGTGCGTGCGCGCGCGCGCACGCGTGCGCCCCCACGGGCGTGGGCAGGTGTGTGCGTATGTAGTTGGCTTGTGCTGGAAGGCCAGTCAAAAGTATTGGAATTGAGGTTAAATGTCAGGAAATGCGATATTAAGGACATCTATGGGCTGTCATTCCTCTCCGTTTGTGGGTAAAGAAGACTTAGAAACGACATCTGGGACTTCTCTGAGACGGGAGTTTTCGGGGGTTGGGCCTCAGGGCAAGCCCTTGTCGCCAGAGGTGGATGCAGCGGCTCTGGCACGTCGGACGCCTGGCTTTTCCGGGGCCGACCTGAGTAACATGGTGAATGAGTCGGCTCTGCTGGCCGCCAAGACGAATGCCGATGTCATCACGCCTGCCATGCTGGACGAGGCTCGCGACAAAATCCTCATGGGAGCTGAGCGCAGGTGCCCCTCCCCCTCCCCCGCTTTAACCCTCAAAAAATGACAGGCTAATAGAAAGGCATCATAGTCCCCCTTGGGCGTCCTTTGCCCACTCGCAAAGGGGTGTGTGTGTGTGTGTGTGTGTGTGTGTGTGTGGTGTGTGTGTGTGTGTGTGTGTGTGTGTGGGTGGGTGGGGGGGTTGTTGAGAGCGAGTAGGAGAGGGAGACGGAGGGAGGGGAAGGGGGGAGGGGGGGGGGGGAGAGAGAGAGAGAGAGAGAGAGAGAGAGAGAGAGAGAGAGAGAGAGAGAGAGAGAGAGAGAGAGAGAGAGAGAGAGAGAGAGAGAGAGAGAGAGAGAGAGAGAGAGAGAGAGAGAGAGAGAGAGGGGGGGGGGGGAGGAGGGAGGGAGGGAGGGAGGGGGGAGGGAGGAGGGAGGGGGGGGGGAGGGAGAGGGGGGACGAGGGGTGTTGACATGTGCACTGGGCGTGCTGCACATGCACTGTGTGCTGCGCAGGCAGGGGTGATTGTTGGCCCATCTAGGGCCGTTGAAAAGGATCTTGGTACTGCGAATACTATCTCGTGTGTCACGTTTGCTGCTTACCTTTTTGCAAGGGAATGTTAAGCCAATCGGAGCTTTCCAGATTCTACTTTCACTTAATGGTGACCGTACTTTTGCAAAATCTTGCGGTACTGGATCGTTCCGTCGAGTGTGTGGTGATGGTGCCGGCCTGAGGAAGAGTTGAGACGATTGTACCCGGAGCCAAATTGAGTGTCGATGATGGAAGCTAAAAAAGGATGGTGTTGCAGATCACTGGTGCAAAGCAGCGAGTCTCGGAAGCTGACGGCTTACCATGAGAGCGGACATGCCTTGGTTGCTCTCAACACAGTGGGGGCGAAGCCAATCCACAAAGCTACAATTGTCCCTCGTGGGCATGCCCTTGGCATGGTTTCTCAGGTAATGACCTCTCTTTCTACATCCATTCCCGGGTTGTCCTGTCCCCCCCCATCTCCCTCTCCGTCCCTCCCTCCCTGATTACCCAACGTCTCCTGGTTTTCATCTTTTCGCATTCTCTCGCTAGGACCTCTCTCTTTTTCGTTTTCCGTGTTCTGTCGCTGAGACTGCCTTGCCCCGCTTTCAGCAGGAGGGGAGTTGTGATCTCTGAGTGGGTGCTGAGACCGGCTCAACTCGATTTCAGGAGGAGGAGCTTGAGGAACTACAGGCAATTTTATGAGCCGGAGGTAAACTGTTTGTGGGAGATGGAGTGTGACACTGGTGTGCGGGGGCGAGCAGGTTCCTGACAAGGATGAGTACAATGTCACGAAGCAGCAAATCATGGCCGACATTGACGTGTCTATGGGCGGAAAAGTTGCTGAGGAGCTTATATTCGGCCCAGACCAGGTTGGATATTGCCTCATTGTCAAGGCCCAAATCATCCGCAAAAGCTCTGCCCTTCCTCTCATGACCTCCTCACTCATACCACTGATCGATGCGACCCTTGCCCTCTCTGAGTTAGGGACCTCAAGTTCAGACAGATGGTACCCGACTCATTCCAGTCGTGTTGCCTGTCATGACGTGAGTGTCTGGTTTTGAACCTTGTGCGTTAAGGCTCCCCATTTCAGTCTTCTGTGCCGTTTGAAACCTCTCTCAATTTCCCAGAGTTGCTGGTCAGGTGCAATAGGGGGCTGGAAGGTCCTCTGGTGATGGGGCTCTGCCATGTTCTGATAATGCCGGCAGTGATGCTGATGTGTAGACGTACTAGATGGGGAATGTTCTGTCAGGTCGCTCCTGCTTATATGCACTAATGCACACTCAGTAAGTAGCAGCCGCTTTCACAAACTTGGCGGTGGTTTAAATGTGAGTGCTATTTACAGGCTTGGGAGTGGCTTTGATGATAGTGCTGTTCACAGACTTTGTCAGTGGTGTCAAATGATTGTGCTGTTCACAGTGGCTTTGATGATAGTGCTGTTCACAGAGTTTGGTAGTGGTGTCACTTGATTGTGTGGTTTACAGACATGGCAGTGGTCGTAGCAGTAGTACTGTTTACAGACTTGGCAGTGGTGTAAAAATAGTGGCCCTCACAGGCTAGGCAGTGGTGTTAACGATAGTGCTGTTCACAGACTTGGCAGTGGGGTAATAAACCATGCTATTCACAGACTTGGCAGCGGTCTTAAAGACAGTTCTGTTTACAGACCTGAGTGATCTGCAACAAACAATATGTAGAGCTTGCAGCTGCTTCCAGGTAAAGACTTGCTAAGCGGGGGAAGGGTCTGTCAGGTCACGACGGGCGCACGCAGTGATCTGCAGCATGCAACCCAGAAGGCGCGGCATCTGGTAATGGAGTGCGGCATGAGCGATGTCGTGGGGCCCATGTTTGTGGAGCGGGATGGCCGTCACCCCCTCAGCTCTGACACTGCCAAAACGGTGGATGCCGAGATTGGCCGCATCCTGCGGGAGTCTTACGACAAGGTCAAGGCGCTGCTGGTGAGGCCTCGCAAACCATTCCGCACTACACTGGGGGGAAAGTCGCTATCGAATTAGTGCATCTACCCTCTTTGAAGTCAATATTAGTGGATTTGTTCTTATTCAAGTGAACCGATTCTCATTTCAGTCTTATGCAAGTAAGTCTTAAGTGAGATAATTGTAATGGAAATGAAACGCATTCTTCTGAAATGTATTTAGATTCATGTTCCCATGCTGCGTCTTCCCCTGTGCAGGACTGCAAGAGGAATGACTTGCAAATGGGAGAATGGACTTGCATGTGGTAAAACAGTCAAACCTGGTCTCCCTTTTGCGAGTCCCAGTATCGGGCATGTGTTCGCACCCCCTCTCGCTATGCGCTCGTGTGTATGGAATTTCAAGTGCATTGTGATGAGGAAAGAATTTTCCCAACCCCCGCCCCTTGGGGGGGGGGGGGTGGGCTGGCGGGGTTTGGTTACCAGAAGGGGTGATGACATCGGGGGCGGCTGTGCAGAAAGAGAAGGAGGCAGAGCTGCACAAGCTGGCGCAGGCCTTGTTGGACCACGAGACCCTGACGCAGTCGGAGATCAGGGAAGTTTTGGCTGGCACTTTCACGCGCCAGTCTGTGGGCACTCGTGACCCCTCTCTCGATTACGAGTCTTTCATCTCCAACCCAACCGCTGCCTCTGGCCATGCCCCGCAGCCTGCTCACCCAGACTGAAGTCTGCGTGCCGCAGCTCTACAGTGATAGCAGTGGAGCTCGCATGCACATGCAGCACATGAAGCACATGAGGGATAAGCCATTGGCAAACACGTCTATCGGTGTCGCGCAATAGTTGCAATCCCTGGATTTTCAGTGCTCAAACTTCGTTGCTGTCGAAAGACCCCAGTTCTCCCCCCCTCCCCCTGCGCCACTCCCTCCATCGACACTGTGAATGGCTCGGGCTTCTACTAAGCACACATGTGGCAATCGCTCATGGCTGGGGGATACCGATTCATGTTCCTACTAGATCGCAGACTCCCCCTGCTTGCATGGCAAGCCATTTGGTTGAAGGGTCCCAGGGCGTGGCTAGCTAGGCATTCCTCGATGAAAACTTGGTTTACCTCTCCACAAAGTTTTGTTGCTTTGTCGCCATAGGCCTCGAAGGTTAAGACCCGCAGTTCATTGCCAGAGGGCTAGGCCTGCCAAGCAAGTGCAGGCTATAGATATTCCTACAGAATAGGGAATCCACTGTAAGCTCGTGTGTATGGCGGACCCACTGTCCAGCAAAAGCTGTGGCTGTCGCTCACTCCGGCAGCCACCATTGTCACTACCACTAGGGGGCCAGTGAGCCCAGCCACCTTATCGATGGGGCCTGGTATTGAAGGGCGGTGGTAATAGGGAAGTAGCGCAGCTGCGATCAGCTGATCGAACAGAACAGCAGCGACTGCAGTGTGCTTGTTTCACTCGAGAGGGTGGGGTTGGTCACTCATTTTCTGTTTCTTTCCACCCTCTGAGACTGGGCTCTGATGGAATCTGAGCTGAGATCTTTTGGGAGTATTCTCCCATTGGC
>KV908606.1:25000-30000 GCA_002005505.1 Botryococcus braunii | reverse complement strand
CTTGGATAATATGCCGCCCGGACTTCCCCGATGATGCTTTGGGTTCGCTTCTTGGTCAGTACGTGTCGTGCCCTCCTCGCTTGTTGCATGTGGTTCTTGAGGCAACGCACCGCAAGCAGTGGCCCAGCGAGGCTTTGTTAAGAGCGGCCCTGCAATCCGGTTTCGGAGTCTCCATTCGTTATGAGGAGGCGCTGAGCGAGCGGCTGTTGGCCGCGGGAGGCCAGGACTTGGCCCTGTTCGCCCTTGACCACCTCGGCCGCCTCAGATTCCCCATCCAGTGGGAGAAGCCCTCCCTCATTGCGCCCGTCGTGGACCGCACCTTCCTTACCCGCTTAGCAGCTCGAGGCGTGTTCACAGGGAAGCTGCTTCTTTCCTGTGCACTGTACACCAAGGATGCAGCTCTGCTCGAGGAATCCATTGCGGTAGCAAGAAAGAATCCGTCCTCGACGAGGCCCTGGGATTTCTACGAGAATGCCCTGCTGATAGCGGTGCGGAACGGGTGGGTGCTCGGGGCGCAGCTGATCTTGGAGCTTCCTGTCGAGCTGGTAATTTCGCCAAACATGCCCCTCTCGGAGGCGGCCTTCAAGGATCCGAATCTCGCTTGCTTGAACATGCTGCGGAACAGCGGCTGGGGTGGTGACCTGTGTGTCCATGCCGTTTGGGCGGGGCGCTTCGATGTGCTGGAGCAGTTATTCCAGGAAGGCAGCTCAGAGCCAGCTGGCGCATCCGTGTCCACAGTGGCTTCCGGCAGTCATGGACCAGCGAACTGGTGGATGTCCGGGACGCATCTCGAAACCAGCTGGCCTCGCAGAATCAGAGAAGTCATTGAGAGACGAGTCTTTTTCGGCCCGGGCTGGCAGGAGACGCCTTCGGCGCAGCATACGGCCTATGTGGCCTCCTTGATCCATGTGGGCGCGGCAGAGGAGCTGGCCCCCCAGATTCAGCAGTGGAGGGCGAGTGCTAGGGCTGGTGCCCTCGCGCTGCGGCAATGGTGGGCGCAGCAGTCGGAAGCATACGTGGAGAGGCGAGGACATGCTGCGTCCAGCCACCTGCCCCACGTCCTGGAGGCCATCCTGGAGCAGGCGGGTCTCATGACTCCGGCTGTTCAGGGGCGCGCCGAGGCCATTGCTGCTAAAATGCGCACTTGGTTGGGCCTCCCCAGTGCAGCCCACTTAGATGTACAGTAGCGCAGCCACATACTGCAGCCACGTAGTGCAGCCGCATAGATATCGCGGCAGAGCGTGGAGGTAGGCCTTCTGTGATGCTGTTCATGAGCTGATCTGCAGGCCTCTGGCGCATGACTGCTGCAAAGCCAGCATGTGCACAGGTGCGTACAGGCTGTGTGCTGCTCGCCCACCTGTTTTGGTCGTTTTTCAATTCAAGGTTTTCCTGCAGTAGTGGCATTGCAATTGCCACTTTCTCGCTTGTGGGTCTAGTGGAAGTCCACCTTCTCCCAAGTGGAAGCAAAAAATGAGCCATGTGTTGCGCGTTCCATATGTTTTAAATGTTTATTCAGTGGACCGGCACTGCAGCTTGATGGATGTTTAAGGACGTCTCAGTTTTGGGGTGTCTTATTGACCCTGCACACATATTTCTGCGTAAGCTTGAAATAGACTTCATCTGCTTTTCATTGTCCTTGTATATATATTATTGTAGGGACAAGCGCAAAGGACTGTTGCGGTTGCATTTGACCGCTTCAAGGCGGCCCTACATGTGGGGATGTCAAATGGCTGGATTTTCAACATGTGGGAGGATGTCGCCTTCCACATGGGCTGTATCTAGTCTTGCCGTGTAGTGCATTAAGAGTTGTTTTAAAATTACTTGAAGACGTCAAGGTTGCATGACATGCTATGCTCTAGTGTTGTCGGTCGTTGGCAAACGATTTTTTACGATCCTATAGTAAGCATTACGGGATTGCTGGCTCCTTGAGTGACTTCTTTGAACGAGGTTTCCAATCATGGCGATGAAGGGTTTAGATTGCAGAGGGCTGTTCCTTTATGCCGCATTGGGGGGTGGGGGTATGTAGGCGTATGCATATATGGTATATATAGTGGCAAAGTTTTGTTCGGCACAGCGCTTTTGAATTGATTGTTATGAGCAGTATTATAAGAGCAAAGGCAACTGACAGACAGATAAGGGGGGGGGGAAACAGTGAGAAAGAAGGCGGGGTGAGAGAGTGTGGAGGGAGCGAGGGAGTGTGAGAGATAGAGGGGGGGGGGGGAAACAGTGGCGTAGGGGGGGGGGGAGGGTGAGGAGGTGTAACTGTTTTGGGGGGGGGGGGGAGGGGGGCGGGATCCCCTTCCGGACGGGGAAAGGAAGCAGCAGCACATTGAGGGGAGTTGAAGTACAAGCGATGAGCGTATACGTTCGTAGGGGTAATGGAAGGGATGAAGGAAGAAAATATGACATCGAGAAGCAGCCTTATGGGACCGATGTGGTGTCCGCTTATTAAAATTTCGGCCCTCACTTCTGGAAAGCAGTGAGCATACCCCCGGCATGCCCCGGTTAACGTGAATGCTGAATATTCTAGTTTATATAGCTCTGGGTTTGTGGACGTGAAGCCTGCTTGGTTTGCATGAATTATCACGTTTCCGTAGTTTCTGAAAATTGTACTCGCGACTCGCCGGCTCTTTCTCATTCCGTCTTGGTGTTCATGGCCTTCCCATTGACATGGGCCGCCGACAACGGCTTCCGCGCCTTCAGCGCCTGTGTGATACGTGTGGTTCCTCTGTGGGTGATGCACACCGGTACCGGTGGTACCACTTTGTTTTTCACTGTCCCGCTCTTAAGGCTGTGCGGGACCGTTACCCCCAGTTGTTTGTTGGTCCTTCTAGGTCTCTTCGGCATTTCATTTGGCACGCTGACTTGCGTGCGGTTGTCTCCTTTATCTCGGATGCATTCCAGGCTCATGCTGATTTACGTCGGATGCGGTGACTTGGCCGCAGCCACGTCTGTGGCTGCCCCCCCTCCTTATCCCCCCCCCCTTCCCCTTTTCGTTTGTTCCGTTCTGTGTTTCATATTCGTTTGGCCACCTCTTGTGGCCCGTTTTTCATAGTTTCGGCTTGTGCGTGTGTTGTGGGCATCTATCACGCCCTAATGGCTTCCCGCTATGTTGTTTTCCACACCAATAAGTCGAAGAACCACATCAATAAAGTCGAAAACCAGGAAGGCTGTTCCCCACTGCGGCTCTACTCGAGGAGTCCAATGCGGTAGCAAGAAAAACTCCGTCCTTGGCGAGGCCCTAGGGCCCTTCTAAGGATCTCTTGCTGTCAGTCGTGCGGACCAGGTGGGTGTGCGGTGTGTAGCTGATCTGCGAAAGTTGTTTCTAGTTTCGAGTGCCGGCAAAAATGGAACTCGTGGAGGTAGCCATGAAGGATCCAAATCTTGATTGCGTGAACGTGCTGCGGAACAGTGGCGTGGGTGGTGAGCTGTGTGTCTTTGCTTCGATGTGCTGGAGGAGTTATTCCACGAAGGCTGCCCAGCGCCAGCTGGCCCATCCGTGTCCGCAGCTGCAGTGGCTTCCAACTCTCATGCACCTCCGAAATGGTGGATGCGTGAGTTGCCTCCTGAATGCATATTGTCTCGCAGAGTTAGTGGAATCGTTGGAGTCCAAAGTCTTTAGCCCGGGCTGGTGGGCCTGGAAGACGCCGTCAAGGCAGCGCACGGCCTATGTGGCCTCCTTGATTAGTGCGGGCGCGGCGGAGGCGCTTGCACCCCAGATGCAGCAGTGGAGGGCGAGGGCGAGTGCTAGGGCTGGTGCTCTCGCGCTGTTGCAACCCCCACAGAAACACTGTTGCAGCTTTTCTGGCCTGGAAAACCCAATACTCGGCAGTATGTTGCAGCCAAGTTTGGCTGGTAAGCCTTGCAAGGCTTACCTACCAATTGGTAGGTAATGGGCATTCGGCATCACCTGTACGCAAGCAGACAGGTCGTAAGCATAAGTGTCTCTCCAGCTACAGTCCTTGACGACCGTCTGCTATGAGACACATGCACTAAATGAACAAGACCAGCATCCTTACGTGCCAGCATCTTTCCATTTTAGTTCGTTACATGAAGGTCTTTCAATGAGCTAACCCTCCACGGATAAGACTGTTGACGGCAACGAGCAAGTACCTTCCTATTCTCAATCCAACCTCTGTCTCTTGGCTGATCTGAGAGGCTGGATTGTACACTAAGAAGGTTCACTTACACTGCTGCAACCACACATGAACACAATAACACTAAATACCATGCGTCATAGCACGTGTAAGAGTCCTCCAGCGACAATCCTTGACGACTGTCTGCTATTAGACACGTGCACTAAATGAACAAGACTAGCATCCTTACGTGCCCAGCATATTTCCATTCAAGTTGCTCGCATGTGCGATGATCGCTGCTTTAGTAGTCCTTTTCACACAAACGTGTGATCTAGATCTAATTGTACCTTATGTTCGAAAACGTCCACGCTCTACCATGTCTGAAGGTACCTTATGTTCTCAATGGACCCACATTTTAATAGTGTACATGTGAAGATCACCTAAAGCACAAGGCATTCAATAATAATGTTCACAACTCGACAAGCCTGCATTGTTGCAATCAGTCCTGCAGTGGGAATGTTTCCCGTAGAACTCCGTCTAGCATCCTTGTAGCCGTCACTTTCTCCAGACTAGCATGGAACGCCTGCTGTTCACGGCTGCATGCACGCCCATTCCAGCGTGCACCCTCGCAAGCGGGTGGCACGACTCTGCGCTTGCACCCATGCACGAGCACGCATGCACCAACGCGAGAGAGAGAGAGAGAGAGAGAGAGAGAGAGAGAGAGAGAGAGAGAGAGAGAGAGAGAGAGAGAGAGAGAGAGAGAGAGAGAGAGAGAGGGAGGGAGGGAGGCAGGGAGGGAGGGAGGGAGGGAGGGAGGGAGGGAGGGAGGGAGGGAGGGAGGGAGGGAGGGAGGGAGGGAGGGAGGGAGGGAGGGAGGAGGGGAGGAGGGAGGGAGGGGGGAGGGAGGGGGGGGAGGGGGGGAGG
>KV908606.1:15000-20000 GCA_002005505.1 Botryococcus braunii | reverse complement strand
ATGGATGGGTCAGGAGGCAGTGGCTGGGTGGATCAGGTGCATTGGCTCACCTTAGGGAGGTCTGTCATTGGGAACCCTGGCAGTGGGGGACCGTCGGTGGAAACCCAGTGGGGACCCGGAATTTGGGGGGGGGGGGGGAGGGTTTGGTGATCAAACGATAACGTATATCTATATACTCGTGCCATGTCTAGAAAGCGCTTTACCTAGACACAACTTTCTGGGTTTCTCTCTTTGACATCTGTAGCTGCCCCGTTGCAGGTGCTTCGGACGCAAGAGCTTGGGAATGTTCCCCATATTAATATGGGGTATACATATACTTCGCTTCCCCTCTGAAGATTTGCATACTAGTGCCTGCAGTTTCAAGCTGTACAGAACGTGCGTGTACCACCACAACCCAAGTTCGAGTCTTGCTCTCAGCAATTCTTAAGCATAGTGCTGCAAAGCAACTGCATCCGTACGTTTCTCGTTCATTGTTGTATATGTTAGTCCTCTAAATCAACGAGAGAGTGAATGTGACATCAATGAAACTTGTTGCAGGTTCATGGTGTTTAGTATGGTGGCATGGGTGCGATTAGCTGGCCAGCTAATCACACATGGAGCCATACAGACAGGGTGTCAAGGGTGCACCGGTGAGACTTCCTCAGGAGTTCCTCACGAGTCAAGAGAACTAGGTTGCATGGTGGCTTGGGTGTTCGTAGCTGCGACTAGACACAGAGCGTTGAAGGATGTTTGTAGAACACCCAAATACCCTTCTCAATAGAAAAGGGGAGGGTTTCTCTATACTAACCCAACGTTGTTAAGAGGGTGGGGCCAGAAGCTTCCTTAAGGTGGTAGAAGCTTCCTTAAGGTGGTATACCATAAGCATGTCGTACGATATGCGTGATGTGTCTTGCGAACCTAGTGTTTTGGAGGTCTCATTGGTGTGAGTGAAGTGACCAATGGGCTGGAGTACTGACTTAACGCTGTCTGATAATTATATTGTGTATGGTGTACGTAGCTTATAAAGGTCATACTGTCGTAAATTTGGTCCAAAACGTCCTACTGGATTGGAGCCTTTTGGGCCCCGTCGGTCCAACTTGAAGGTCCCATTAGCGTCTGCCTTCATGAAAGGCAATACATCACGAGGTTGTGAAATGTAATGTCGGTTAACTTGCTTATTATACATATCAAGCAGCTTAACTTGTTCATTATACAATGCGCAGCTTCATTACATTAATCTGATCACGAAGGAAGGACGATTGCATTTCAACGGCGTCGAAAGCAAAGGAAGCGAACTAGCAATCGAATGAAATGAGTTCAGGGCCAGACAGAGGCGGGCTGACATGGCGTTGAGAAGGGAGCTCCTCAGGGTGTGTAACGTGTGTAACCGCCCCCTCAATGAGTTTGCAATCACGTCATCCTCTCTCCTCAGACTGCAATCACGTCATTCTCTCTCCTCAGACTGCTCCTATGTAGCCGCTCCCTCATGAGCTGATCAGACAGACTAGAATTTCGTTGTCCTCCCCTCAAGCTGCACCTATATAAGCGCCCTCTCAAACAGACTGCATGTACGTCATTCTCTCCTCGAGCTGCACATATGTAATGGCCCCCTCAGACAGACTGCACTCATGAATTCCTCTTCTCAAACTGAACCTATGTTACCCCCTCCACCCCCCCCCCCCAAACAGACTGCGCTCATGAATTCCTCTCCTCAAACTGCGCATATGTAACCGCCCCCTCAGACAGACCGCATGTACCTATTCCTCTCCTCGGGCTGCACCCATAGCTATGTAACCGTCCCCTCGGTTGGATTACCTGATCATCAACACATATGGCGAGCTTCGAATGGCCGTTACAAAATTTCAGATAGACGGATTTTCTTCTCTTCTCGCAGAGCATGAACTACTAAAAACTTTGAAAGCAGTTCCGTGCAGGATGGTCCCGGGGTGGGGCGACCTGCGCATGCGGGGTGCGTGCACGGCTGCGCAGCCGTGGTGTGACTCGAGACCAAACAGGGCCTGCGTGGCCTTGGATGGGGCGTTGGTCAAAACACCCATCTGCAGTACACTCGTGAGCACAACAGCAACTACCCACCTCATCCGCAGCACACTCGTATCTTTGAGAAATACGATCGACAACTTTGAAATCGTAACAATGAAAAGCCATCATAGAACAGGCGGAAACCTCCACCTCCTTGCATTTGTGGCCAGCTCGCCATGCCAGCTTGGACACAAATTCAAGCCGAAGAGCGCGCACCAGCCCGTCAAATAACATGTACACGCCCCCCCACACCTGGCCATGCCAATTTTGGCCGCAGACGCAAGTGGAAGGGGGGAGGGCAAGCCCGTCTGGAGTCCTCCACATGAAGCCATGCCCAACGGGCTGGGCAAATCCCAGAACACCTCGCTTGGCCACTCAACACACGCGCTAGATGCGGAATGGCAAAGGACGTCCACAGGAGATCGGAAGATGCACTCCACAATTCATTTAGCGCAGGGCATCGCATGGCGCAGCCGCCCTTGCTTGTCACAGGGAAGCCCAATCGAACTGTGAAGTCATCGCGGCAGGCACGGGTAGCGTGACGGGCAACAAGTAGAAGCCATATTACCAGTACTTACCATACAGGAGTTTATCTTGATACCGACGCTTAGATATTGAGAGTTGCCCACATGGTAATATTCGAAGTAGAGGCTAGGACTGCGTGGGGTTGGGGTGGGGGCGGGGGGGGGGGGGGAGATTGGACGCCCCCACACATTTCCACAGGCTGCGCTTGCATCTAGCCGCCCGGGCTGGACAGAAAGTAAGGTCATGTGTTTTCTTCTCGGGTACCAGGGCAATGGGGACGGCAATCCCGTTGGCTACTCAATGCCCTCGCATTTTCAACAGCACAGGTCAGTCTTGCCATGTTGCATTCTTCCATCCCCATCGTGTACCGGCCGCGGTCTCCATCCCAAGGAGATGGTTGCAAACCATCGATATCCCTGGGATATCCCTGGGATGGTTGCACCTGGCCCGGCGGTGGTGGCAACCTTCGTTGCGATGGTTGCAGCGGTCCAGGTGGTGGCTGCAACTGCCTCATGGAATCGCCGCAACCGTCCAGGTGGCGGTTGCTACTGTCTCCGTGGCGGGCTGCGACAGTCCACACGATGGTTCCAACTGACCGTGCATGTGATGTTTCGGCTGGTAGTCCACATGATGTTCCGACTGACAGTCCAAACGATGTTTCACCCTCCCCTTTTGATGGCTACATTGGTCCAGCTGGTGGTACCGGATGCCTCCCAACCAGCTTAGCAGACTGGGTCCCTGGGAGACTGTGGGGAACCACCCTGGCCCCAAGAGGAACCAGAGGAGCCAAAAGAGGCTTACAGGCTGCCTGATGGGGGCCCCACATGCGCGCGCCTGGAAGCCCAAACACAGTAAGTTGCGGTCCAAGGATACTGTGTGTGTGTGTGTGTGTGTGTGTGTGTGTGTGTGTGTGTGTGTGTGTGTGTGTGTGTGTGTATGTGTGTACTGTTGCTGCGGCACCAGGGTGCGTGGAAGGAGCAGTCCGGACAGGATCCTGGCTTACACCAGCAGAATAAGATAGTCAAGGATTCTCTGGGGTAAGGCTTGCGAGCTCCGCCTAGAATCCAGTGGCTCAGGGACTGAGATTATCCCCGCTCGTTTCGTTTTGTGCTCCCCCATTTGTCTGATGCTTGCTAACCCGGTGGGTAGACAGGCTGAGTGACACAGGTGATTCCTTCCCGTGCATTGGGAACAAGAGGTCTCCATGGAGGGGACCTCCAAACTCGTAGTAGCTGGTCAGTATACGGTAGCTGGTCAGTATAAGTAGTTGCCACGTAAGTAGCTGCGTCATTAAAAGTAGCTGGTCAGTATACGGATCCTGGCCATATGGCCCTACAAATGCATGGCCCTACATCTGCGGACCCGCCATTAACCGCCTGCAGCAAATTCAGGTCGTGCACCGCCCCGAGTCGCGAAATTTAGGCAGTTGTAGAAGGCCCGTATACGTGTATAGGTTATACACCCGCGAAACCGAGCGCCGAGGGGTACTCCGTCAGGAATGCACCTCCTCCCGAGGGAAGCTGGGATTTTTGAGAGCCCGAGGCGAAGCCGAGGGCTCTTGAAAATCCCAGCTTCCCGAGGGAGGAGGTGCATTCCTGACGGAGTGCCCCGAGGTCCGGTTTAGCGGGTGTAAAACTAATTTATGCACTTCCGGTTCAACTTCAGGGTGGTTCTGTACACTGTTTATATATTGTGATTAGCTTGGTTAGTTATGACTCATGAGGCCGTCCGGCAGGGGGAAGCAGGTACGCCGGCTCACCTCACGGCCCCGTTTAATTGATAGTAAACACATTTTTGAAATCAAGGTTAAAATATACTGTATTATTTAATAAAACGTTTAATTCCATGGATTGTTCATGGAAATCGTGCTCGTGTGTTTCCGGAATTCCATTTGTGGGGCTCCGTCGAAACCTATAAAGACACCCAACAGACATACAAGCAGCTTCAAACTTTCTTTTCATACTTCCTCGTGGTATGGTACGGCGGAAAGTGTAGGTATGTTGACCATTCGACTGCAGATTCAACCAAGAATGGGGCTCCGCAGTACATATACAAGTATCAACGTACTACAATTGTCCTGGAATGCGGATGGCGTGTGTGGAGAGCGTCGCTACAAGGCCATGGAGCAGGAGAACGCGAGTTCAAATCCCCCAGAAAAACGGGAGAAAAAAATAAACCCCATCCGCAGATAGTAGGGTGATAGGCCTACTTCAGCGTAGGAGTGATACTTGGGCATAGGTGTGATAGTATCACTGATACTTGAGGGCCTAGGTGTGATACTTGAGGGCCTAGGTGTGATACTTCAGCCTGAAGTAGCACACCTATGAAAGGAAGCTACAGCGCCAATGGGACAAGCTGGGTGAACTCCTGCAATGCAGCACCTCGAAAAACACCCTGAAGTAGCACCGGAAGTGTATAAACGTACACACATGCACAATGTGAGTAGTCTTCCTGTG
>KV908606.1:0-7500 GCA_002005505.1 Botryococcus braunii | reverse complement strand
GCTGGGAATGTACAGCACAGGCAGCATACAGAAATGGAGCAGACAATAAATCCATGCCTGCGCATGCAGAGGTGCAGCAACCAAATGATTTCAATACTTACTGCTACAAAGGGTGCCTGTGCAGCTCCCAGACATTGTCTCGAGAACTGTACAGGCACCATCCCCCCCTCCCCCCCCCGGGGCGGGGGAAACATGCAGACACACCGGGGAAGAGACAACGAAAGAGGGAGGGAGGGAGGGAGGGAGACATAGAGAGAGAGAGAGAGAGAGAGAGGAGAGAGAGAGAGAGAGAGAGAGAGAGAGAGAGAGAGAGGAGAGAGAGAGAGAGAGAGAGAGAGAGAGAGAGAGAGAGAGAGAGAGAGAGAGACGCTTGCGCTTACATCTCTGGCTCTTGCAGGTGGCTGCTGAGAAGGCCAAGTGAAGTCCATGTTATGCTGGGCACGAGATCCCACTTGTCCTAATAGGCTGCACGCATTGTACATCTCCCTGCAGTAGGTGCACGTCCCTGCCCCTGCAAGAGTGATCTCACCTCAGATGTCACATCAGAAGCCCAACACAACACGCGGAATGTCTGGACGCAATGAAACATAACGTGATCCTTATAGTTACGTGGCTGTCAATGTACCGACAGGCAGCATGCAGAACTGGAGCAGACAATAATGTCACGCATGTGCATGCATAGGTCTAGCAACAGCAGGATTTGGAAATGTACTTCTACCAGAGTGCTTGTCCAGCTTCCAGGCATTGGTGCCGGAAATGTGCAGGTACAAAGCCCCCCCCCCCCCCCCCGGGGGGAAAAAACACGCGCACACACCGAGGATAGGGGGATAGGGAGGATATGGGGACACAGCGGGGGAGGGATGAGAGAGAGAGAGAGAGCGAGAAGAGAGAGAGAGAGAGAGAGAGAGAGAGAGAGAGGAGAGAGAGAGAGAGAGAGAGAGAAGAGAGAGAGAGAGAGAGAGAGAGAGAGAGAGAGAGAGAGAGAGAGAGAGAGATAGAGAGAGAGAGAGAAGAGAGAGAGAGAGAGAGAGAGAGAGAGAGAGAGAGAGAGAGAGAGAGAGAGAGAGAGAGAGAGAGAGAGAGAGAGAGAGAGAGAGAGAGAGAGAGAGAGAGATGCCTGCCTGCCTTAAAGCTTCAAGATGAAGGGACCTCAAAAGAAATGGCGCCCATCGTCCAGCATCCCTCGCAATCAGTATGATGGTGCACCGTTCACCTGCAACAACACACAGCATGGTGATCAACACTACAGGAATGCCCACATAAACATACCTTAAGAAGGGTGTGGAAGTATACTGCACAAAAAGACACCCATCATTATATCTGCCCATGGAAACTTACCCTTAAGAAGGGTGTGGGAAGAATACCGTGCAAAAAGGCCACCCATCATTATATCTGCCCCCGCCCCCCCCCCCCCCCGCGGGGGCCATCCTTAGAGAATCGACACTTGAGATGCAACCAAAGACTGGCTGCCCAGTGTGTGAATGAATGCATAACTTTGAAAGAGTTCAAGTACTTTTGATAGTCATGTGCGTGACCTTACACTCTGCTTTCGGAATGAAGATGTAAAAAAACTTTGGCACAATTGTTCCCAGCAACCCACCTTCAATTTCAGGTCGCAGGTTTTTAGCATTGCCCACCTGCAAACAATCCATCAGTATTTCTACATGCTGAGGTTGCTGGCTTTGCAAGAGCTGAATTCAACTTCGGACCCAGTTTAACACCCCTATGGGGTGGGTTGCCCTGTATGCGAACGCCATCCCTCTCCACATAGAAGCTCATATGCTTCTTCGTTGTTTTGTAAGTCTTCAAGCTGCGGAATTTCCGTGCAGCACAGGTATGTGCGACGGTTGTTAGAACGGGCATCGACACAGTGTGCTTGAGAATGCAGCTGCAGGCTTTCCTGAAAAGACGCTAAAAAGGTTCCAAAATCTAGGTAATAAAGTTTCCGGCGTGCTTGCATTGTCCGGGAAGGGTTTCGTCGTGCAACGGCATGGGATGGACGTTAGGCAGCATGCTTGTTTCGACCACTGGTTGGCAAATTTGAATTATATTGCTCAAAACCTTTTCTTAAGTTAACAAAAAATATATATTTTCGAGTGAAACGTTCATAGACTGACGAGCGAGCTGCACAACTTGAAATGATGCCCACTGTCCATGAACTTCAAGCCCATTCATGAGTGTTATGGGTAGAGCTTTTGGAGTGGTCACCTTTTCCGGAGTGGCTTTCTAACAACCTATACACCCTAGGGCAAAATTTGTTGAAGTTTTCATGTTGGTCACGGGTGGGGCAAGGCATCCCTGCCTCCCAGCCTCAAACCTTTTTGGCCCCCTTTGGTAGGGGGCCTTGGTGCGGCTGCAGTCAGAGGTGGCATGGGGTATGGCGTAGCCGCTGAGAAGTCATCATGTGGGGCGAAATAAATCGTGCAAACAGCACAAGCTCGGTCTGAGGCCTGTCGGAAGTTAATGGGCTGTCAGACCTGGAGCATGCTGTTAAAACGTTTGAAAAAATAGGGCAGCCCTCGAGGGCTTTCGGACCCTCCTTTACAGAGCTGTAATTGAGAGGAGAGGTCTGCAAAAAGCACGAAGGCCACACTGGCATGTCGGCATGGCCATTCAAAGATCTGCCTTGCTGGCGGCGGGACGCCGCTTTACCTTGAAGGAAGCACGTGCGCAGTAACTCTGTACTTGGTTTTGCAGGCAAACCCCGAGCTGTTGGACGCCCTGTTGGATGACGGTCTGGAGGAGGTGGGTGCCTTCTGGCAGCAGGCAGGGCCAGATGACAGAGCCTGGGCCAGCCTGTGGGCTCTGGTCCTGAAGAGAGACAGCATCGCGGCATGGATTATAAGCCGCCCGGACTTCTCCGAGCATGCTCTTATGTCGCTGATTGGGCAACACACATCGTGGTTTTCTCACTTGTTTGATGTGCTTATTGAGGCAACGCACCTCAGCCAGTGGCCCAGCGAAACTCTGTTAAGAGCGGCCCTGCAATCTGGTTTCGGTGTCTCCATTTGCCGTGAGGAGGCGCTGAGCGAGCGGCTGTTGGCCGCGGGAGGCCAGGACTTGGCCGTGTTCGCCCTGGACCGCCTCGGCCGCCTCAGGTTCCCCATCCAGTGGGAGAAGCCCTCCCTCGTCACGCAGGTCGTGGACCATACCTTTATTACCCGCTTAGCGGCTCGAGGCGTGTTCACGCAGGGCCTGCTCCTATCCCGTGCATTGTATACCAAGGACGCGGCTCTGCTCGAGAAGTGCATTGCGGAAGCAATAAAGAATCCGTCTTGTAGTCTATTGTGCTTCGAGGGAGCCCTGCCGCTAGCCGTGCAAACCGGGTGGGTGCGTGGTGCGCAGCTGATCTGGGATCTTTGTGTCGAGTTTCAATGGTTTCCACCATACTTGGGCCTCCTGGAGGCAGCCTTGGAGGATCCAAATCTTGCTTGCCTGGACATGCTGCGGAACATCGGCTTGGGTGATGAGTTGATTGGCGAGGCAGTAATGGAGGGGCACTTCGATGTACTGGAGCGGTTGTTCCAGGGAGGCTGCTCAAAGCAGGGTGGTGCATCCGTGTCGACTGCGACTTCCGACATTCATGCATCTGCGAACTGGTGGATGTACGAGACCGGTCCTGAAACCAATTGGCCTGACAGAATCAGAGAAGTCATTGAGAGGCGAGTCTTTGTCGGCCCGGGCTGCCAGGAGACGCCGTCGGCGCGGCGCACGGCCTATGTGGCCTCCTTGATCCATGCGGGGGCTGCAAAGGAGCTGGCCCCCCAGATTCAGCAGTGGAGGGCGAGTGCTGGGGCTGGTGCTCTCGCGCTGCTGCAGTGGTGGGCGCAGCAGTCGGAAGCGTACGCGGACAGACACCGACATGCTGCGTCCAGCCACCTGCCCCACGTCCTGGAGGCCATCCTGGAGCAGGCTGGTTTCCGGACTCCCTCTGTTCAGAGGCGCGCGGAGGCCATTGCTGCTAAAATGCGCGCTTGGTTGGGCCTTTCAAGTGCAGCCTTGTTAGATGTACACTAGTGCGGCCGTTCGCCCATGTTGTCAGGTGAAGGCGCACAGTGTCGCGATATCAGGACCATAGAACATGGCAATGAGTGGTCGGCGGGTTTCTGGCCCACTGGGCGGACGCCTCCAGGTGCCGCAACGTCGTCCTGAAAGAAGGCGGGGTGTGGCTGGGTGGATCAGGTGCATCGGCTCACCTTAGGCAGGCCTGTCATTGGGAACCCTGGTAGTGTCGGCCTGTCAGTGGGGGACTGTCGGTGGAAACCCAGTGGGGACCCGGGATTGGGGGGGAGGGGGGGGGTTTGGTGATCGAACGATAACGTATATATCTATATACTCTTGCTATGTCTAGAAAGCCCTTCACCTGGACATAACTTGCTGGGTTTCTCTCTTTGACATATGTAGCTGCCCAGTTGCAGGTGCTTCGGTCGCAAGAGCTTGGGAATATTCCCCATATTAATATGGGGTATTATATATATATACTTCGCTTCCCCTCTGAAGATTTGCATAGTAGTGCCTGGAGTTTCAAGCGGTTCAGAACGTGCGCGTACCACCACAACACATGTTCGAGTCTTGCTCTAAGCAATTCTTAAGCATAGTGCTGCAAAGCAACTACATCCGTTCGTTTCTCGTTCAGTGTTGTATAATTTAGTCCTCTAAATCAACGAGAGAGTGAATGTGACATCATTGAATTTGTTGCAGATTAATGGTGTTTGGTATGGTGGCATGGGTGTGATTAGCTGGCCAGCTAATCACACATGGGGCCGTACAGACAGGGTGTCAAGGGTGCACCGGTGAGACTTCCTCAAGAGTTCCGCAAACACTGGTGTTTGCGGAACTAGGTTGCATGTTGGCGTGGGTCTTTGTAGCCGCGACTAGACACAGAGTGTTGAAGGATGTTTGTAGAACACCCAAATTCCATTCTCAATAGAAAAGGGGAGGGTTTGTCTATACTAACCCAACGTTGTTAAGAAGGTGGGGCCACAACGTGGTATACCATATGTATGTCGTACAATATGCGTGATGTGTCTGGCGAACCTAGTTTTGGAGGTCTCATTGGCGTGACCGATGGGCTAGAGTACTGACTTAACGCTGTCTCATCACTATCTTGTGTATGGTGTACTTAACGTATAAGTCAGACTGTCGTGAAACCTGTTCAAAACGTCCTACTGGATTGGAGCCTTTTGGGCCCCGGGGGTCCGACTTGAAGGTCCCATTAGCGTCTGCCTTCATGAAAGGCAATACATCAAGTGGTTGTGAAATGTAATGGCGGTTAACTTGCTTATTATGCAAATTAAGCAGCTTAACCTGTTCATTATACAATAAGCAGGTTCATTACATTAATTTGATCACGCCCCCTCCCCCCCCCATCTGTATACGGTAACACCAAAAGCACATTACCGGTACTATTCTTTTGATGCATCTCCAAGTCTCCATGGCCATGTCAATAGACACAGTATCTCTGACATTTGTCTATGACGTCTGAAGGACTGAACCATTCTTGGCACCTTATGTGAAACAAAATCATCAGAATTTGCACGATGGCTGAGGCCCAATTGCATGTGTGTGTGTGTGTGTGTGTGTGTGTGTGTGTGTGTGTGTGTGTGTGTGCGTGCATGTGTGTGTGTGTGTGTGTGTGTGTGTGTGTGTGTGTGTGTGTGTGTGTGTGTGTGTGTGTGTGTGTGTATGTGTTTTAATTTACATGCCAGACCCCAGCTGCAGCCCCAGCTGCAGCCCTGGAATCGAATTGGTTGCGAACAATTCAACCATAGACTTTAGGTGACCCAAGGGTTCGCGTTAGTGGTGACTTTAGGAGAGCAATGTCATCTGGTGTGAACTGGCCACACACAAGTGTTTGCAAACTCACAAGGGTTGACACTGTGAATAGGATTGTCGTGGAGCATCCCCAAGCCAGGCAATGATGGCTCGTGACCAATGTGGGCTACGCGACGAACACTCTAGTTCAACACAATCATATGCATGCCGAACATGCCGGCAGAAGTGCTGCAATTGACGGAACCACCCCCCCCCCTCCCCCCTACACACACACCTGCCCGCTCGCACACACGCACGCGCGCCCGCGCGCACCACGCAAACACGAACGTGCATTCACGAGCGTGTGCGCACACTCACTCACACAGGCTCGCATGCACGCACACACAAGCACACACCCCCATGCACAGAGGGTGCATACAGATATTTTGGGGCTCTTGCCTCACTGGCAGTTTTTAATCTCCCGGCTGGAATGGAATTGCTATAAGAAGCAAGGGAGATGGAATGTCTACATCCATTACCAGGCACTCGGGCCTAAAGTGGACGCAAGGGCTGCGGATTATGAATGTTTTACTTTTTATCGCTGCCCAAACAAGCGCTGTGAGTGTGTGTGTGTATGTGTGTGTGTGTGTGTGTGTGTGTGTGTGTGTGTGTGTGTGTGTGTACGTGCAGGTATATATATGCGTGATATGTCATGCGAACCTAGTGTTTTGGAGGTCTCATTGGCGTGAGTGAAGTGACCGATGGGCTGGAGTACTGACTTAACGCTGTCTGATCGCAAGGATTCTCTTGGTTAAGGCTTACTAGCTCCGCCTAGAATCCAGGGGCTCAGGGACTAAGGGTATCCCCGCTCGTTTCGTTTTGTGCTCCCCCCTTTCTCTGGTGCTAGCTAACCCGGTGGGTAGACCGGCTGAGTGGCACGGGTGGTTCCTTCCCGTGCAGTGGGAACAAGAGGTCTCCATGGAGGGGACCTCCAAGCGCGCTATGCTGGTTAGTATAAGGATCCTGGCCATGGCCCTACATTTGGGCACCCGCCCTTCACCGCCTGCAGCACATTCAGGTCGTGCACCGCCGTGAGTCGCTAAATTTAGGCAGTTGTAGAAGGCCCGTATACGTCAATCTCGTACTGCTTCCCTCGGGAAGCTGTGGAAGTTTCGCGTATCACCCTCTAGCCCCCGAATAGCTGGTATGAAAGGTACACGTACACACATGCACAATGTGAGTAGTCTTCCTGTGCCCAAGATGGTAGGGCTTGCCTGGCTTAGAGCACGGCCGTAGGGCTGTTGCTGTTGTAGTTCGTAATAGTATTACGTAACGGCTATTTAACTACCCTCCCCCAAACGTTACCGAATTCGGTAACATTCGAAGACATTAAGGTGGGCCGTTACGTGCCTAGACCTCGAGGAGCCCCTTGTGTAGCTCGAATTCGGGTATCTTCTTGCTGATCTCACTTGAAGTAGTCTGCAATATTGCAAAGTACTAGTTACAACCACAACTATTGACTGGCGGTACATACACACATAGATATATATATGGAATGATTTGAAATGTCTTTTGATAATATGATAAAGGTCACCTGGCTTTTGTCCAGTTGACCGACCTGCACCGGTACTGAACCTTAGCCAAGATTTTAAAGTCCCGCAGTAATTTTCTTTGTGTGTGGTTCATTGTTGCGAGGTTGAACCTTGTCGGGGCTGCGAGCTCGCGCTTGCCGATTGAAAGTCTGCT
>KV908605.1:185180-195699 GCA_002005505.1 Botryococcus braunii | reverse complement strand
AGGTACTTGACCCAATCATCTCCCTGTGGATTGACATAGTTACGGAGGTAGCTATATATAGTCCTCCAAAATGCGATTCATTCTCTCGGTCTGGCCGTCTGACTGAGGATGATAAGCTGACGTGAAACATTGCTTGATATTAAGGCCAGAACACCATTCACGAAAGAAATTGCCAGTGAACCTTGGATCACGATCCGTAATGAGCTGAGCAGGCTTGCCGTACACGGCGAACACCGTACTGTACAGCATCTCAGCAATGGCGGTTGATCCAACTGTCTTGCGACAAGAAAGAAACTTTGCCATCTTGGTGAGCTTGTCAACAATGACTAAGATAGAATCATCACCAGTGGTCTTGTCTACTGGTAGATCAACAATCAAATCCATTGAGATTGTATCAAAAGGCTGATCTGGTGGAGCAATAGGTTGCAAGGGTCCGGCTGGTGCCTGATTTGAGGACTTGTTCCTCTGGCAAAATTCACAAGTATCAATGAACTTCTTCACTTGCGTGTACAATCCATGCCAATGGAAATGTCTTTCAATGAGGTCCTTTGTCTTTGCCAAACCTCCATGTCCTCTGCATGGCGGGCTATGATAATGTGAAATGATCAACGTGCGCAAGTCGACATCGTGCGGTACCGAGATTACAAGCAACTCACCGCGTTGGATGTACCAAATGCCATCTTGTTGTACCATCTTGCTGACATTTTCAGGATTAGAATAGAATGAGTCGGCTGCGTACGCTTCTCGAAGGCGAGACAAGAAGTCATTGGCAATAGACGGTCCCGTAGGAATCCGTATGGGGTCAAAAATTGAATCACGTGGTCTAGCCACAACTTTTTGTTTCTTGTTAACATGCGTAGACTCGCACCCCGAACTACCAAGGTGGGTCCCCTGTGGTAGAACCCGACCTCCCGTGTGGGTGGACTGAGTCCCCTGTGGTAAGGCCTGGTTCCCCGTGTGGGTGGACACCGCTCCCTCAACCGCGCTCCCCTGTGGTAGGGAAGAGTCCCCCCGTGTGGCGGGTTGTGAGAACCCTGTCGTCCGAGAACGAGTCGTTACTGCTGCAATTTCAATGCCAACATGCATGGCTCGCAATAGCGCTGGTGACCGACTTAAAGGATCCGCAACGTTCGTGCGTCCCGGCTCGTATTTCCATTCCAGATGGAATCTTGAAAGAAACTCATACCAGCGGACTTGTCTTCTAGACACCACTTGCTTGTCCTGAAAGAATGTATTCGGATTGTGGTCTGTGATGATAGTAACCTTCTCAGCACCTTCGAGGTACGGGCGCCAAACTTCCAGATTATAGACCACTGCTCGTAGTTCTTGTTCAGTCACACCATAGTTTCTCTCTGCAGGCGTGAACTTCTTGCTATTGTAAGCAATGGGGCGGCCATCTTGAACCAATACGCCACCCATGCCAAATCCACTTGCATCACTTATAACTGTGAACGGCTTATCAAAATCTGGTGCCTTGAGCACTGGTGCCGTTGTGATTGCATGTTTCATGCCACTGAAAGATACCTCATGGTCTGGTGTCCACTTGAAAGGTACCTTGGGTTTGGTGAGACTATTAACGGGTGCAGCTATCCGTGCGAACCCTTGAACAAACTTCTTGCAAAAGTTGGTTAATCCCATGAATTGCCGTACATCATGTACATCAGTTGGTGTGGGCCAATTACGGACGGCCTCGATCTTTGAATCATCAATCTTGATACCATGCGGGCCGACAAGGTGCCCAAGGAACAGTGTCCATTCCTTCAGCCACGAGCATTTCTTCATCTTTGCATATAATTGATGCTCTCGTAACTTCTCGAGCACAAGTCTGATTTGCTTCATGTGCTCCTCCAACGTCTTGGAGTAAATTAGGATATCGTCCATATATACTAACAGAAACTTTCCCACGTATTCCTCAAAGATCTTATTCATGACGGTTTGAAATGTGGTTGGTACGGTTGATCAAACCTCCCGCGCCCCCTGCCATAAGGGGTGTGGTGCTCATCAGACCCATAAGGGCGTTTACTGCCTGCGAAACGGCCACGAGCTCTGCCACGTGAGTCATCTCCACGTCGACCACCATCATGCTTAACGCCTCGAGGATCCCTTGTTTGGTTAATCCAGGATGTACGTCGCAAGTACTGAATAATATCCTCAAGTGGAGGGTCATCATGTACTGAAAATTGGCCCTCAATTTGATTGATAATGAATCGTGGTAGTGCATTCTTTAACGTTCGCACTAGGTCCATGTTGGACCTCTTATCAGAAATGCGAAGTGAGAGGCTCCAAAATCGGTAAAGATAATCACCAAGAGTCCATGAGCCATCCCATGTTAACTTCTCGAGCTTAGCCGTGAGAGCTTGTGCATCTTCATATGAGAATGCAAATTGCTTCCGTAAGGCATCATGCATTTCCACATAAGTTGGGACTCTATTAAGACTTGCTTGCAATGCATCAATTGCAATACGGGCATCACCCTCAAGCTTGCTTTTCAACAGTAAGCCCCATTCATTTCCAGGAGTAGGCAAGGTCCTCCCCGATAACAAACGTAATGCTGATTCAAAATCTGCCAGAAAATTTGAGACACGTGGACCAGTACGCTTGCCATTATAATTTTGCAAGGCTTGAATATCCTTAAAGCCTAGGGTCTTGCCCGCTGGGCCTTTACCTCGATAATACTCCGGGACAGGATCATCGTACCCGGGTTCTTGATCACCAGGACCACGTGCTGGGTCAAACGGGCCACCTGGGCCACCACCCCCACGTCTTGGGTTATTATGATTATTACCTGGACCATCATCATCATTATTATCATCACCATCATCATCACCATCAGGGGGTCCATGATTATTGCCCCTGGCCCCACTTGCTTGAGATCCATTGAGGGGAGCAATATCTTCATTCTCGTCTTGCTCATTATTTTCATCCTCAGGCTCATCAGCTTCATCATTAGGATCGGTATTTCCACCAGACGGGTCATTCTGGGAATCTGCCCGAGCATGAACATATGGTGGAACCTTTGCAAAACTCGTTTGTGGTGTAAAAATTGGACCCTTTGTAGGTAGCATGCCAGGGGTATTAATGGGTGGGATACGGCCCATAAATACTTGAAAATTAGTGTCATACCCCATGGGCCTTGTGCAGATGCCTGGGATTGCCATGAAGGTGGCTCCTTTGGTTCCCGACCTGTTCATAAGCACTTCGGTCTGAGCCTCTTCAAAAGATGAATCTTCACCATTAACTTTCTCTTTAGTGCCATCGTTCTCACCAAGAGTGCCTTTGATGAGGCTAAGTTTGGATTCATCATCCATAAGAATCCAGGCAAGGGGTTTCATGCTCTCAGGCTTCATGAAGAGCGCAGACTTGTACAAATTGTTTACCCCATCTGCGAAGAGTTCCTTTGGGATTCCAAAAATGTACTCAAAGGCTTCGGTGTAAGCCGGATCAGGAGTCTTGTAGCGAAAACAGTCTTGCTGCAAGTAATAGTCATTTGACTCATCAGTGAAATTCATGTACAAATCCCAATCAATGGGTCTTGCAACTGGCCTTTGAACTGGAATCGAGCCGTCAATGACTGTTTTATTTGTTGCAATCCACTTGCGCAAAATAGATGCGGGATTCCCATCCTTCAAGAAGGTAAGGCCGTATCTTTCCCATAAATCTTCACCATAACGGCCTGGATTTATCAAATCATTCATAACTTCTTCATTCTCAAACCAGTTCGGTCCCACGTCATGAAGCAAGTGGGCCGACGCAAATTGCCACACGATCGCTAACATCATCTTTTCGAACAAATGGGCGTCGTATGCGCGCGACTCGAAAACCGTTTGGTCATTGACATTATTGGATTCAGTTGTTACTAAATGCGATGTGGCCCAAGTATTGGCATAGTATTCTGGCTCACACGCTTGCCATAGGCGCTGTTTCGCCAACAAGTGCTTCCTTTGAAAGCCACGCACTGTGAGGGTGTACTCCTCATCATCTTTTATATCGAAAATCTTTTTTTCTCGGACATTTGCCGTAGTAGGCAAGAACCCAAAGTTGTAGCCCTTATAGACGTCAGGCCACGAACTTGTCATCGAAACCCAAATGCAACAACCTCAGAACCGATACCAATTATAACAGCTGGAAGAGAAGGAGGGCTTACGGACACGGAAAGGGCATTCCATTCATTACATAACTTCATTGTATCTCGCTCGTCTCAGCCGTCAAAGGCAACCGTCTGGTATAACGCCCTGTAACGAGCTACCGAACCTCCAACCGTACTGCGCTTTCGATTGTACCGCTGCTACTCGGGACTTGTCCTCGAGCGCGGTTACACCCCTCCTCCCACGCATGGAGGCGGAGGTCTGCGCGACGGCGCTCCTGGCCAAGGACAGGGGTGGGAAAGGCGGGTTCCCGGGTGACCCGCTGACGAGCTGAGGTAAGGACAGCGTCCAGGCCGTTACGAACGGAGTAATGTCGGCCGACAATGGCAACATCCCCCCCTGAGGTGCAGTGGACCGCGTGGTCGCCCCAGACATCCAACTCCCTCAAGCAGCACGGGCATTGGGAGCCAGGCTGGAAAATGGGGATCTTTACAAGAGTGGAGTAAAAAAGACCAGCCCAATGTTCAAGGACCCGAACCCAAATGTTTCAAGCTATGAGCTTCTCTTCTTCCAGATTCTGGACCAAATGATCTGGTTCGTCGATGCGTTCGACTATGAGTTGTAGTCCCGAGGGTCCCGCTTCGGTTTTCCATCTCATCAGCCCTTTGGGCTGGGTTGATGTAATTCCTTCCTTTACAAGAGTGGAGTAAAAAAGACCAGCCCAATGTTCAGGGACCCAAACCCCCAAACCCCCTTCCTTCCTTCCTTCCTTCCTTCGGTACCCTCGGACCGTCCGACAGCGTCAATGGGCTGAGCTTCTGCCGGCTTTGTCGCAAAGAGGTCGCAGGACGCACCTTATGAACGCCGTCGGTGTCAGGCACGGTCGCTGTTTGTGAGAAGAGGCCTTTTCGTTTACTGGGTCTTCGCCGCTAAGGGCCCTCGCCAGAATGCAGGTTGGCCCCACTTGAAGTTTAGATTATTCTCACCACTGTTTTGTGCCATGGGTTTTCCTTATGGAAGGTTTCTCCTGATGACGCGAAATCCGTCGTGATATTTCACTTTTCTACCCTTGAGAAAGTCCTCTGCTGACCTGTTTCCGTTTCGATGAACTGAGTTTTGTGCTGCTGACGGAGTAAGCACGAGTTCTGCCTAGCTCGTGTGCATTAAAAGCTTAGTGTAACCCAGAGGCACGCTGTAGGGACATACAAGCAAGCCTGTAACTTGTTTGTGATGCTGGAAACCTTCTTTATGGTGGAGCTGAGATAGCTCGTTTGCGGTTCACGTTAAGGCGCCACTGCCTCTGTCTGTCTGTGTGTCTGTGTGTGTGTGTGTGTGTGTGTGTGTGTGTGTGTGTGTGTGTGTGTGTGTGTGTGTGTGTGTGTGTGTGTGTGTGTGTGTGTGTGTGTGTGTGTGTGTGTGTGTGTGTGTGTGTAGATGGGCTCGCTCGTGCAATGATCTACCGGATTACACCACCGGATCGTCAGCAATAAGAGGGCTCACAATGCCACAACATTGGCTTCTTTGCAATGCAGAAACTCTTGAGCATGATTTGAACCAACAGTTGGCTGCCCTTGCAGGCATTCGCGCAGCTGGTGACAGCTATCAAAGACGATAAGGTCGAAGAAGCTAAAATCCTCTGGGAGCAGGATTCATTAGACGAGCGCCAGAGAGCCAAAGCAGTCTACTATGCATTATTTTGGCATAGGGATCCACTCACTGCTTGGATGCTCCAGCGGCCTGAGTTCGCAGTTGACCCTCTTTTGTCAATTATAGGCGAGCACCGCGGTGTTGAAACCTTGTTACTCTACAGGTTCTATAAAGGATCTCCTCCCAGTGAAGAACTGTTGAGAGCTGCCATTGACAGGCGTCTCCCTATAATTAGTCTCGATTATCTTACCGGGATCCTTTTAGAAGTTGGAGGGCAGGAATTGGCCCTTTATGCTCTGGATTCTGGCTATGAGATAACTTTTTACACCACAAGCCCAAAGCCTGCGTTCCTACGCTTCCTTGATAACAAGTTCATCAAGGAATTGAAAGCTCGGCGTTTCCCCTTCCATGAAACTGACAGGTTTTCAGACTGGCTGTGGGACAAGATACAGCCATAGATGGCTGCAGAAAACTACATGGTCACTTGTCTGTCATGGAGTCCTGTCAGTGGTGTTCCATGTGTATGAAACTTGAGGGGGAGGACAAGGTTATTGATACAAGGCACCATTTGAACCCAAGGCCACACCCATGAACTGCGAGGTTGAAGTACTACCGAGTGTGCTTAGCCCAGCTTACGGTGCAGGAGAGTTCAAGCGCATGGGGCTTACTATCTCTTGGAGGTCTCTGCAGCTCAAAGGTTTATAGCATGACATTCTGCAACATCTCGCAGACTTAATGTAAGGTGTTCTAATGGATGTTTCTGTAGGTGTTCCCTGTTTTGCTGGTTAAATAAATGTTCTGAAATTTTGCTGGGCCACATTGGTGAAGTCTAGACTTTGGCACTTTGAATTGCGAGTGGTCATGCTCGAGTATTTGACAACAATTGGAGAGGTGAATGAATCGACCTTGCAAGGTTGGCTTTGTTTATTTGTGTCTGTGCGTTTCACACATCATCAGTCAACCAGCTCAGTGCTCAACGTTCAGCTTTGCGGGCCTACTATGGCAGCCTACTATGCATTGCTTTGGCAGAGGGATCCATTCACTGCTTGGATGCTCCAGGGCTCGAAGTTCGCAGTCGACCCTCTTTTGTCCCTTTTAGGCGAGCACCACAGTATTGACAAATTGTTGCTCCACAGATTCCATGCAGGATCTCCTCCCAGTGAAGAGGTGTTGAGGGCTGCCATTGACAGGCATCTCCCTATAAAACATCTCTAATATTACCAGGATCCTTTTAGAAGTTAAAGGGCAGGAGTTGGGCCTTTATGCTCTGGGTTCTGGCTATGAGATAACTTTTTACACCGAAAACGCAAAGCCTGCGTTCCTGCGCTTCGTTGATAAGGAGTTCATCAAGGAATTGAAAGCTCGTCGTTTTCCCTTCCATAATTCTGACAGGTTTTCTCAGTGGCTGTGGGCTAAGATACAGCCATAGATGGCTGCAGAAAACTACATGGTCACTTGTCTATCACAGAGAATTCTCAGTGGTGTTCCATGTGTATAGACCCTTGACTGGTTTCAGAGAGGACAAGCTTGAGGTTAGTGGTATAGGGCACCATTTGAAGGCCCAAGGCCACCCCCACACCCATCAACTGCCAGGTTGCAGTACTACGGAGCGTGAATAGACCAGCTAATGGGGGCAGTAGAGTTCAAGCGCATGGGTGATTAATATCTTTAAGAAGTCCCTACAGCACAATGGTTTATAGCATGACATTCTACAACATCTCACAGACTCCAAATGAAGATGTTCTAATGGATGTTTCTGTAGGGGTTCCCTGTTCTGCTGGTTAAGTACATATATGTTCTGATATTTTGCTGGTTAACATTGTTGAACTCAAGAGTTTTGTACTTTTGAAACCCGAATGGTCATGCTGTATTTTGTTGACAACTTATGCTGAGATGAATCAATCAACCTTGCAAGGTTGGCTTCGTTCATTTGTGTCTGTGTGTTTGACACATCGTCCATCAACATGCTCAGGGCTCAATGTTCTGGGCTTCACTCGGCTTTGCGAAGGGAGTGACTACGCTCATTCACAGGCGCGTTCAAAGTGTTGTCACAATGTAGTCGTTGTTTCCGAAGAGATGATCTCATATACGTATATACCGGTTCCCAATTTGTCCCAAAGCCATTGTGTGGTGTAAAAAAAAAAAAAAAGATAAACGATATATAAACGAGCTCTAAAAGATTTTGTTAGCACTGTTGTCAAGAATGCATGGCCATGGGCCGTACTTACAACGTGACTTGTCATGGACTTCGGAAGCTAAACATGTTCTTCAGGCAGTACCAGTGGCACAACCTTACATTGCGGCCCGAGTCTCAGACAGGGCCTGGCCCACATGGAGGGGCCTTGTGGGGCTTGCAAGAAAGACTGTCCAATTCCCTTTTTAAACTTCCAGAGTTAGAAACCTTCGTGCTGGCTCTTTCAGAGCTACCGCAGCATACAGAAGAGATGCAGCGACTAGGAAAAGTTGCGCGACAAGCTGCAAGACTACCGCCTGCACCAGCACTAGACGGCGGACCCGCTTTGCTGGTACTCCCACCACTGCGAGGACTAGCGCACTCACTCCCATCGGGGGTTCTGATAGAAACGTCTCTGGTATTTGCGGCGGGAATGGAGCCAGGGGTGGCGCTCGGCATGCTTGCGGTGATCCTGCCACAACTGCGGCTTCGCTTGCTGGCACGGCATCAAGTGCTAGCCGATATACGGCAAGTCGAGGAAGTAGTAGCCCAGGTAGAGCCTTTGGGCCAGCCAGTGCAATTGCTACCAGCACGATCCCTACTTGCCCTCCGAGTGCAAGCAACTGAGCTTGTGAGCACCCTTGAGCGCAACCCAGCATCTGCACCCCACCCACACGCACGCGCGCGCCCGCTCACGCGCACACGCACCCGCACCCACACACACACCCACCCACACACACACACACACACACACACACACACACACACACACACACACACACACACACACTCACACACACACACAGACAAACACACACACACACACACACACACACGCACACACACACACACAGATACACACACACACGCACACACACACACACACACACATGCACGCACAAACGTGCACGTGCGTACACACACACATACACACACACACACACGCACACACACACACACACACACAGACACACAGACACACACACACACACACACACACACACACACACACACACACACACACACACACACACACACACACACACACACTCAACAAATTTTTTAAACGCACAAACAGGCGCACTGACATTCCCTACTAACACACAGTGACACCCAATGAAAAAGGCCAGCTCCTGATCATCCAGAGGCCCCTTTTGCTGTGTCGATCTTCAAGCAGAAGAGCCGCATGCACGGGTGAAGCCTGCATTTTAGATGAGTGTGTGTGTGTGTGTGTGTGTGTGTGTGTGTGTGTGTGTGTGTGTGTGTGTGTGTGTGTGTGTGTGTGTGTGTGTGAGTGTGTGTGGTGTGTATGCGCGTGCACGTGCGTGCGTGCGTGTGTGTGTGTGTGTGTGTGTGTGTGTGTGTGTGTGTGTGTGTGTGTGTGTGTGTGTGTGTGGTGTGTAAGCGCGTGCACGTGCGTGCGTACGTGTGTGTGTGTGTGTGTGTGTGTGTGTGTGTGTGTGTGTGTGTGTGTGTGTGTGTGTGTGTGTGTGTGTGCGCGCGCGTGCGCCCGCGCGCGCACACATGTACGGAACCCGACATGCAGCAGCCCGTATGCAGGACATGCCCCTTTGCTCCAAGGACGCAAGAATGATTGGGAAGGAGGCAGGAGCGCCTTACAAGCTGAGGTACTGGACTGCAGTGGCAGGCGATACAGAGACCCTCAGGAATTCCAGGCAGACATTTGTACACTCATTGAGGAAGAGCTGGTCAGCTGTGGAGGCCTACTCTGCCACGTTCTCCTGGCTCAGCTCCACCTGCAACCAACAACCTGCTTCCCTGAGACGATCCTTGGAAGAAGCAGGATTGCGAGAACGAGTGACTGTGGTGGAGGTGGGGGAATAAGGACCGGATGAGAGGAAAAGAGGAAGAGGGGACGCGCGCGCATGTGGGCACCAACACGCGCACGCACACACCGCGCGCGCGCACGCACACACACACACTCACACACAAACACACACACACACACACACACACACACACACACACACACACACACACACACACACACACACACACACAGACAGCCAGACAGACAGGCATGGCGAGCAGACAACGGGGAGGCAGTGAGAGACAGGGCTTGGGAGAGAGGGGGGAGGAGGGGAGAGATTGGACAAACAACAAACCAGCTTGTGTACCACACCACGCAACCCGAGGTGGATTGAAGTAGGTGATCAAGATCCTCATCAGGCAAGCAAGTCGCGACTGCAGGTGACAGATTGAGCCCACTGCCCCGATGTCTTCGGCTATGTAGGTCAGGAAATAACCTCGGTCCTTTCCCCCACGCACCAGCTCGCTCCTGCCACACCACACCCGCATTTCAGACCCCCCCACACCCACACGCGCGCGCCCGCGCACGCTCGCGCGCGCGCGCGCGCACACACACACACACACCCACACACCCCCCCCACACACACACACACACACACACACACTCACACACACACACACACACACACACACACACACACACACACACACACACACACACTCACTCAAACGCGCAAACAGGCGCACTGACATCCCCTACGTAGGGTAGGCGCACTGACATCCCCTACGTAGGGTACGTAGCGCGCTGTACAGCATGCGGCATACAGAGAGCTCTACCATAACT
>KV908605.1:169710-178016 GCA_002005505.1 Botryococcus braunii | reverse complement strand
TTTAGTTAGAGCCCGTGCAGGTTCCCAACATATGAGCCGGCACAACTGTACCGCCCCGAGCAGCTGGGTTCCATCTGGAGCACCCGTGTCAGTGTTGATCTGTGAATTCCCCCTGCGCCGTTCAGACCCCACTGCTCCAACCAGCGACTTCAGGATTGTACTGAAACGTGTCAAAGCCCTTTCCAGCACAAGTAGTTGACAAGAACCTTTTCAGGTGTGATGTTGTCGACCCCTAATGAGGTCTTCGCAGACTGCACCAGATTTCCACCCAATACTCGTTCCTGTTGCCACCTTTCCTCCTACTCCGCACATCCACAGTCAGCACATGAGGTTTGCACATCCATCCATTTCTGCACCTGCATACTTTTCACCACCGCTGCTTGGGCTGGCGGCACCTCAGGTTGGTGTACCCTGAGTAAACAAATGCCCCCTCTGAGGTCTCCACATCCCGCACTAGCGAGGAAGAATGTGGCGTCCCTTGTGGGCCTCAGGATGTAGACTGACCACGTTTCAGTCCAATGCAACCAATCCTCCATGACAATCACTTCCTGTGACAATGCACTGTACGCTCTCCCAAAATCACAAGGCCTTAGTGCTTCAGCGTATCCTCATCAAGTGATTATCCTTCTTGTGTTCTCTTTGCTTCAAGGTCAGCGTTCATACAGCCCTGTTTTTCACAAACGCTGCATGTCAGATCCAGCACCACGCTGCCAGGCTGAGAACGACACACACCAGAGCAGGAATGGCAGCCGCAACCACATAGGAGCAACCACTTCATCACAAATGTATGGAAGCTGAGATGACATTGCACCAAGCCTTGGATGTTGATATGCGAGAAAGGGTACTATTCCGCAGAAGTTTACATTCCGTCTGTGATGACTTACCTGCGCCAGATTAAGACGAGACACTTGATTCCCCACGACCCATAGAGGCTCTTGCATATTGTGCTTGTAGTATTCATATGAGCGTTCTCTGGGGGTTGCTGCAGCAGCTTCAGAATCTGAATGGTCGGGGCTGACTGAGGTATCACTTTCAAAGTCAGACATCCATGCTTCCTGGTCTGGCCTGCCGCCTTCTGCAACTCCCTCCCAGAACTTCACCGGACCCACCCACATGACAAAGGCAGCGATTAATCGCACCCCTACCCCTCCCTCTGTCTGTCCACCCCACACACGCACGCAGATGGGCAAAGGAAGGGGATGGGGAGAGGGAAAAGAAGGGGAAGGGGCGCGCGCACGGCCGAGAGGGGGGGGGTGAGACTTTCAGAACGAGGGCCAGCGATCTTCATCACTAGAGCACTCCATTCAGACGCATCACACTGAACTGATTCAGACGCTTTTTGTTTTGTGTGTGTGTGTGTGTGTGGGGGGGGGGGGAGGGGCGGGGCTGCGTGTGAGCGGTAGTGGAGGAGAGGAGGGCGGGAGTATGGTGGGGTTAGTGGGGAGAGAACAGTGCTGCGGCAGGGAGGGGGGGTGGGGTGGGGGACATTCCCCACCAACAGTGTTGGTGTATGGAATTAGGGGTCTTCAATCTTCTGTCTGGTGTGGTGGGGCGCTAGTATGCCGCCACGAGTCTTGTCTGACAAGGGTTCCTTACCACCCTCAGGCACGCGATCATGACACTCCGGGGAAGAGGGCATCCTTTCTTCCTCGCTAGAGCCCCCAATTGGGCTCTCATGTCGTGCATCTGCGCATTGTTGTGCAGGTCATGATCGTGCCTTGCACTGCCAGTTCCTCCAACACCTGTACATACACCAGCTACAATGGGAGAATGTTGACTATATACGGACAAAGCTCCCAAAACCATGTTGCATCACACAATGTATCATTCCCAATACACACTAGAGGCTTGGGCGCTGTAAATCTTGATCACCAAACAATAAAGAAGGACGATAATGGTGTAATGTGGTCGAGTGTACATGCGAAGGCTTGGCAGTTTCCCACATTACCAGTGACCCTGCACCTCCAAGGCTGCAAGTTCAGGAACTGACCTTGACCATCCATTCCTTCGTAATTCCAGGTCCGTTCACCCTCCATACCACGACCCCCTGCAAGCGATGCGATGCACCTTGTCAAAATCCCTTATTTGGTAATCATGCAACCGTGGTGAGCGTGAAGATGAAACCTCGCCATACACATGTCTCAGATCATACAATGAACTCACCATGGCCCTCCATATCCGTGTCAGCGCAGGACCGTTCACCCTCCACACCAGGACGCCCTGCAAGCAGCGCAGTGCACCATGTGAGGCCTCCCAAAAATTGCAACTCACTTGTGAAAAGGATACGCACGGAGAATGTCATGACGCCATACACGTATTTAATAATGCTGGACAAGCCACTGAGGTACCGAAGATCGTGAGTGCAGCACACCTGTGTGTCTATCAAGAAGTTGGCCTCCAGGGACTTCAATGCGCCTTCGAAAAACTTTTCGCGCATCTCTCTTAGGACATGCACCATATCCTGCATGTCGGCGGCGCCTGTGGTCTTGTGGGATGACTGTTGCCGCAGAACGTAATTCCCCCTACCCAAACTCCTGACTGACGAATGGCCATCAGAAGCTGACATCCTGTCTGACGCATGGCTATCAGAAGCTGACATCCTGACATCCTTGCAGACTCAGAGCTGCATATGGATATGGATGTCAGCTTTGCCGCCTAAGTGTGTACCCGCTTGAAGCGGGCCGCTTCTGAACGGATCAAGGGTGTGTAATGCGACCAGTCGGACTCAGGCCGCTTGCCGTTACCTGTCGGTCGTTACCTGCCAGGACTAGTTTGAATCTAAGCCTGGCTCCGAGATTAGCTCGGGCAATATTGCTGTTCATAATGGATTCTTTAGAAGATGAATGCGAAGAAGTACGGATTCAATTGTGGACACATGAACGTGGTGAGGATGAGGTCACCACGTTCAAGGACTTGTTTCTGCTCGCACGTCTTGACAGTGAATGTAGCCTTAGAGAAGCTTTGGACCAGCACTTACCTCCTGGTTCTAAGCTATATATAGGAAATGCCCCAATGGGCACAAGTCTTCAGGAAGTCGAGGCAAAGGCCTTTAAGCCGCAGAAGGCGGGTAGAGTATCAATATCTCAGCTTGTTCTGGCAATACAGCGGTTCTTTATTACTCAACTACCCAATTTGTTTGTTACGGTAAAGAATATTGTTATACTAATAGGTGATGTGCCACATGCGGCACATGACGTTGGTGAAGGCGCCATCGTGCCCTACCAGGGCACTCCAGCTGCAGGCTCTACAGCTACAGCTGTGGAGCCCAATGTCCAACACAGAAAAAAGGGCCGGGGCCCTCATCAGGAATGGATGAGTCTGGCGAGGAAGTACCAATGGACGAATTGGCTACGGCATCCAAAGGACAATCTTGACGTTGGATTGGCCAAGGGGATGTACTTGCTAGTAACGGATGAGCCCTGTATGCCCATATGCATCCTGTTATATGTACCTCGTTAAACTCGTGCATACTTGGTTGGGAGGGGCAGGGAAGGGAGGGATGGGGCTGCTGTTGCAGTTCTGCAAATGCAAACACTGAGGGTTGACGGGTGTGCTGCTACCGGTGTGCAGACTCAACTTTGGTGAGGGCTGCAAGGGAATATATTGTTAGCAGAGTCGTACATGTCTACGGCGTGACCCCAGAAGAGGTTAGAAAGTACTTGACGAAGTAAGTACAAATTATTCTTCTTTATCTTTCTGTTTACTGTCATAAGCAACATTGTACTTTGTACTCTGGCCATTGCAGTATGGTTTCTAATCTTTTTGTATCGTACTGAAATGCATAAATGTTTATGCTGGATAGGTCGGCATCAGACATGAATAGAGCTGTACACAAACAACTTCTGTCAGGGAAGGAGTTGAATGTAACCAATAAGGATATGCGATATTTCATGGAGTGGAGACAGGAGAAGGACTGGGCCAAAGCCCTCTTGGGTCACGCTGTGAATGGCACACAACCTGAAGAATGGGAACAGGTACGAATTTCTGTGAGCTGTCCAAACGTCTTGCAGTGTAAGGGCCACTTGCCCTTCCATGTCTTTAAACTCTATGCCTCCTTTTCTATGTCTCCATGGCTATATGCTTCTTCCAATCTTGCACATTCAGAAACGGACTGCCGTCTCCACAGCCCCTAACATACATGTAATCTTTGGCCCACAGGCAAAAACATTGAAGTGTAAACATGAAAGAAAGGCTGATTTTCAGCATCATCGCATGAACCATACCAGCACAGCTCAGAAGAGGAACTTAGCAATATGCGCTGCAACGCCAAGTGTGCAGAACACAGACAGGTATGCCCTTAAGGAATCTTCAGTTGGCAACCTCATGAAAGTTAGCCTTGTTCTGCCTCACTCACAGGCACCAAGGCATGTAAGACACATTGGGCTTCTAGTACACAGCCTATTCTCTGCACTTAAAAGTCACTATTACTAACTGAAAAGTCTGTGGACTCAGCCTGAGACCATGGCCTGACACATGATTGTGTGCTAAACAGATCTGCAGCTACGAGCTTGGAGGTTGGAGTTGCAAGGAGCAACGCGTCGACGTCCTCAATGGACTTTGCTGCCTTGATGGCAGTACAGGTGTGCTTGTGCTTGTGCCCCCCTCCCCCCCTGTCTCTCTCTCCCTCTCCCTCCCCCCTCCCCCCCCCCCTATCTCCCTCTCCCCGCCCCCGACCTGCATACCTTATTTGTGCGTTTGAGCGTGTCCCTCCATGTGTTGGTGTGTGTGAGTGCGTGTGTGTGGTGTGCTGGTCTCATGATCATGTGAAAGTGAGAGCATGCATGCTGTCACTTTGAATTCATTGATCGTGTAGTGCGGCTATTATGCCTGGGGGAATACACGGTACTTATATTTCACTCGTCTTACAAACGGGTATTTATGGGTTTAGCACACGAGAATTATTTTTCGAAAATGCCATTGTCATGGGACAGATTAGAGATCGCACGCAAGGAGAGGCAGTAGAGACGGCAAATCACCCTGGACCACCTCCAGATGCGGCCCACACCGCCAAGGTACTTCACATACACCTAACACCTGAATGTTGCCTGCCATTGGAACACGCTCTGCGCTTTTCTCCTATGCCTTTACTGGGAAGTAGCCACAAGTCTGGAACCTCCAGGTTGAGTCCTTTGTGTCACACTTTAGCCCTGGTCAACACGTACTTGGTAAGCAGCACTGTCTGACAGTCAAAATCTGTTTTGCCAGAGGGCGAAGACTGCAAAAAAGGGAGAAAAGATTAAGAAATCACCCGCCCCCAAACGTCCCCACAAGGGCAGAGGGAACCCTCCCGCCGATAAGGTCTCCTCCCCCCATCCCTTCCTTCCCTAAGATCTGTGTCACCCAACGTTTCCCCTTTCTGGGATCAGTAGTGCACCGCGGTGTCTCCATGCCACATGTCTGTGTGTGTGTGTGTGTGTGTGTGTGTGTGTGTGTGTGTGTGTGTGCGTGCGTGTGCGTGCGTGCGTGTGTGTGTGCGCGCGCGTGCATGCGCGTGCATGTGTGTGTGTGTGTGTGTGTGTGTGTGTGTGTGTGGGCGCACGCACCGCTGTGTCTGTGCGTGCATGCGTGTGTGCGTATGACTCATTGCTGCATCGACTGCCTCTGCAAGTTTCGTGAGGTGGTCATGCCTGTGCACAGCCATATGGATCCAACTTTGCAAGTATATTGACAGCCAGCCCCCCCCCCCCCCCCCCTTTGTGCTGCCAGGAAAGGGGAGACGTTTTGGATGTTCATTCCTCTCCGGTCAAAGACAATAGGCCTATTGTCTTTGACCTTCCTGGGAGTCCTCCTATTGTCCCTAGGCCAGCACGGCTTCGCAAGTGCAGAGGGCCCATTCCTGCTGATAAGGTCTCCGCACCCCTTCCCTGTGCCGCCCAACCTTTCCCGTATCTAGGATCAGGAGTGCACCGCGGTGTCTTCATGCCAAACGCGCATGTGTGTGTGTGTGTGTGTGTGTGTGTGTGTCCGCGCGCGCACGCATGCGTCTGTGTGTCTGTCTGTGTCTGTGTCTGTGTCTGTGTGTGGGTGGGTGGGCGCGCGCGCACTGCTGTGTCTGTATCTGTGCGTGTGCGTGCATATGCATGCATCTCTGCGTATGTCTCATTGCTGCATTGACTGCCTCTGTTTTCTTGAAGTGGTCATGCCTGTGCACAGCCATATGGATCCAACTTTGCAAGTTTATTGACCACCCCCCCCCCCACCCCTTCTTGCTGCCAGGAAAGGGGAGACGTATTGAATGTTCATTCCTCCCCGGAACAAGAAATTAGGAGGGCAGCACGGCTCCGCAAGGGCAGAGGGCCCCTTCCCGCCGTTAAGGTCTCCGCATCCCTTCCCTTTGATTTGTGTCACCCCACCTTCACCCTTTCTAGTATCAGGAGTGCACCGGTGTCTCCATGCCGCATGTGTGTGTGTCTGTGTCTGTGTGTGTGTGTGTGTGTGTGTGTGTGTGTGTGTGTGTGTGTGTGTGTGTGTGTGTGTGTGTGTGTGTGTGTGTGTGTGTGTGTGCATGTGTGTGAGACTGTGGTTGCGTGCTTTGCGTTCGCTGTTGCTCTTGCGTATGCGTGTGCCTCAGTGCTGCAGTGACTGCCTTTGCAAAGGTTCGCGAAGTGGTCGTGAGCTGGTCATGGCCGTGCTGAGCATGCATCAAACTTGGCAAGTTGATTGACACCGCCCCCATTTTTGCTGCCAGGGAAAGGGGGACGTCTCGGATGTTCATGACTCTTCGGAGGAGGAGAACAACGGGCCAGCACAGAGAAGATGTGGACAACTTGAAGGCCTGAGCTCGCCAAGCAGCATTCTTGCCTCTCCTTGAGTCTGTCAAACATAGCTTTACTTCCGCGTATACGGGTGGAAGGGCAATATTGATTAATCCTTAGAAATTGGGAGGTATATCATCCTGAACAATGTATACAGTGGTGCACGTGTTGGTATATCATCCTGAACAATGTTTACAGTGGTCCTACGTAGTGCACGTGCTCATTGGTGGATCCCAATGCACCTGCAACTTACTTGCACATGACAATATTGACATTAATGTCAACAGTGGCAGTCAGGAATACATGTACAGTGTGAGAAGCTTGCACGAGACGAGCTGGAGGTTGTTGTCATATATACAATATGATTGTCAGTCTTCTCACGATATTTACTAGTGCAATAGTACTAGTATACTAGTACTATTGCTACGTAGCGCTACTAGTAGCGCTCAGGTCGAAATGATAGTAGCTTTGCTACTGGAGGATATTATAATTAGCACTTCATAGTTGTACTTAGCTGCAGAGGCGGATGAAGTAATTAAGGGAATGGGCTCTGACAAGGTAACTTCGTATGTATATTTCCAGTCATTCGCATTTCCTTCGCATATACGTCTTATTTGCATCGTGGCCCATTCGCAAACTCACCGTATAACCGCCGTAAATCACTCTCGAACACAGCTTCGCAATCATGTCGAGTATCATTCGCATGCTTTTTTGAGGCAGGTTCGCATTGCTTCATGCTGCCGTGCTTTAAATTTCGCTTCTTATGCATTTCTCATACTTTCGTATTGGTGGTACCTCGGAATCTGCTCGTCCTTCTACCACAGATCGTCCCACCGTCACCCGGCTATTGCGCTTGCACTAAGTCAGGCTTGCTCAGGAGTATTGCTGCTTTTAACAGAGAAATTCATATTTCAAGGAGAAATGGCTGAGTATCATATGCTGTTGAACCGTGGTGTACTTGTTGCAGACACTGTTCTGGTGTTCCTTGCAGTTGGTGCCCCAGAATCTCATGAACAATACAGTTTCATATAGTGCGTTGATGTTGGACTGTGAATGCAGATGTTTGGGGGATACCTGCTGCGTGTCAGTGTACATCTCGACATCTTCGTCTGCCAGACACACAAGCTGCAATATGCAGTCAAGCGTTCAGGCCAAGGACTACCCAATTACTACCATTGGACTAGACACACGTAAAATAATCTATACTATTTGCTGCACCATTCAAGGAGGAGAGCTGGTAAGAGGCACCCTGGCTCGGAATTCCAGTTCACACAGTTGCCCTGTCCGCCCCCCCTCCACCTCTGGTGTGTCTTACAGTGAGAGGGGGGGTATGTGTTGGGGGTTCCAACCGGTGACACATGTTCTTATAGAAATTAAGCAAGGCTGTGTAAAGGTGGTTCAAGTAGTGCATCTGCTGCAGTTAATGCTGCACCTCCTGGTATTCTCTCTGCAGGCAATACACACTGCTGTGGGCAAATGAAGCATGTATGCGTTAAAAGCACTACTGGCTCGATGGGTGGATCTCCTCAAAGACTTGTCAACACTCCTCAG
>KV908605.1:142210-162210 GCA_002005505.1 Botryococcus braunii | reverse complement strand
ATGCCGAGCGCCACCCCTGGCTCCATTCCTGCCGCAAATACCAGAGACGTTTCTATCAGAACCCCCGATGGGAGTGAGTGCGCTAGTCCTCGCAGTGGTGGGAGTACCAGCAAAGCGGGTCCGCCGTCTAGTGCTGGTGCAGGCGGTAGTCTTGCAGCTTGTTGCGCAACTTTTCCTAGTCGCTGCATCTCTTCTGTATGCTGCGGTAGCTCTGAAAGAGCCAGCACGAAGGTTTCTAACTCTGGAAGTTTAAAAAGGGAATTGGACAGTCTTTCTTGCAAGCCCCACAAGGCCCCTCCATGTGGGCCAGGCCCTGTCTGAGACTCGGGCCGCAATGTAAGGTTGTGCCACTGGTACTGCCTGAAGAACATGTTTAGCTTCCGAAGTCCATGACAAGTCACGTTGTAAGTACGGCCCATGGCCATGCATTCTTGACAACAGTGCTAACAAAATCTTTTAGAGCTCGTTTATATATCGTTTATCTTTTTTTTTTTTTTTTTTTTTTTTTTTTTTTTTTTTTTTTTTTTTACACCACACAATGGCTTTGGGACAAATTGGGAACCGGTATATACGTATATGAGATCATCTCTTCGGAAACAACGACTACATTGTGACAACACTTTGAACGCGCCTGTGAATGAGCGTAGTCACTCCCTTCGCAAAGCCGAGTGAAGCCCAGAACATTGAGCCCTGAGCATGTTGATGGACGATGTGTCAAACACACAGACACAAATGAACGAAGCCAACCTTGCAAGGTTGATTGATTCATCTCAGCATAAGTTGTCAACAAAATACAGCATGACCATTCGGGTTTCAAAAGTACAAAACTCTTGAGTTCAACAATGTTAACCAGCAAAATATCAGAACATATATGTACTTAACCAGCAGAACAGGGAACCCCTACAGAAACATCCATTAGAACATCTTCATTTGGAGTCTGTGAGATGTTGTAGAATGTCATGCTATAAACCATTGTGCTGTAGGGACTTCTTAAAGATATTAATCACCCATGCGCTTGAACTCTACTGCCCCCATTAGCTGGTCTATTCACGCTCCGTAGTACTGCAACCTGGCAGTTGATGGGTGTGGGGGTGGCCTTGGGCCTTCAAATGGTGCCCTATACCACTAACCTCAAGCTTGTCCTCTCTGAAACCAGTCAAGGGTCTATACACATGGAACACCACTGAGAATTCTCTGTGATAGACAAGTGACCATGTAGTTTTCTGCAGCCATCTATGGCTGTATCTTAGCCCACAGCCACTGAGAAAACCTGTCAGAATTATGGAAGGGAAAACGACGAGCTTTCAATTCCTTGATGAACTCCTTATCAACGAAGCGCAGGAACGCAGGCTTTGCGTTTTCGGTGTAAAAAGTTATCTCATAGCCAGAACCCAGAGCATAAAGGCCCAACTCCTGCCCTTTAACTTCTAAAAGGATCCTGGTAATATTAGAGATGTTTTATAGGGAGATGCCTGTCAATGGCAGCCCTCAACACCTCTTCACTGGGAGGAGATCCTGCATGGAATCTGTGGAGCAACAATTTGTCAATACTGTGGTGCTCGCCTAAAAGGGACAAAAGAGGGTCGACTGCGAACTTCGAGCCCTGGAGCATCCAAGCAGTGAATGGATCCCTCTGCCAAAGCAATGCATAGTAGGCTGCCATAGTAGGCCCGCAAAGCTGAACGTTGAGCACTGAGCTGGTTGACTGATGATGTGTGAAACGCACAGACACAAATAAACAAAGCCAACCTTGCAAGGTCGATTCATTCACCTCTCCAATTGTTGTCAAATACTCGAGCATGACCACTCGCAATTCAAAGTGCCAAAGTCTAGACTTCACCAATGTGGCCCAGCAAAATTTCAGAACATTTATTTAACCAGCAAAACAGGGAACACCTACAGAAACATCCATTAGAACACCTTACATTAAGTCTGCGAGATGTTGCAGAATGTCATGCTATAAACCTTTGAGCTGCAGAGACCTCCAAGAGATAGTAAGCCCCATGCGCTTGAACTCTCCTGCACCGTAAGCTGGGCTAAGCACACTCGGTAGTACTTCAACCTCGCAGTTCATGGGTGTGGCCTTGGGTTCAAATGGTGCCTTGTATCAATAACCTTGTCCTCCCCCTCAAGTTTCATACACATGGAACACCACTGACAGGACTCCATGACAGACAAGTGACCATGTAGTTTTCTGCAGCCATCTATGGCTGTATCTTGTCCCACAGCCAGTCTGAAAACCTGTCAGTTTCATGGAAGGGGAAACGCCGAGCTTCCAATTCCTTGATGAACTTGTTATCAAGGAAGCGTAGGAACGCAGGCTTTGGGCTTGTGGTGTAAAAAGTTATCTCATAGCCAGAATCCAGAGCATAAAGGGCCAATTCCTGCCCTCCAACTTCTAAAAGGATCCCGGTAAGATAATCGAGACTAATTATAGGGAGACGCCTGTCAATGGCAGCTCTCAACAGTTCTTCACTGGGAGGAGATCCTTTATAGAACCTGTAGAGTAACAAGGTTTCAACACCGCGGTGCTCGCCTATAATTGACAAAAGAGGGTCAACTGCGAACTCAGGCCGCTGGAGCATCCAAGCAGTGAGTGGATCCCTATGCCAAAATAATGCATAGTAGACTGCTTTGGCTCTCTGGCGCTCGTCTAATGAATCCTGCTCCCAGAGGATTTTAGCTTCTTCGACCTTATCGTCTTTGATAGCTGTCACCAGCTGCGCGAATGCCTGCAAGGGCAGCCAACTGTTGGTTCAAATCATGCTCAAGAGTTTCTGCATTGCAAAGAAGCCAATGTTGTGGCATTGTGAGCCCTCTTATTGCTGACGATCCGGTGGTGTAATCCGGTAGATCATTGCACGAGCGAGCCCATCTACACACACACACACACACACACACACACACACACACACACACACACACACACACACACACACACACACACACACACACACACACACACAGACACACAGACAGACAGAGGCAGTGGCGCCTTAACGTGAACCGCAAACGAGCTATCTCAGCTCCACCATAAAGAAGGTTTCCAGCATCACAAACAAGTTACAGGCTTGCCTGTATGTCCCTACAGCGTGCCTCTGGGTTACACTAAGCTTTTAATGCACACGAGCTAGGCAGAACTCGTGCTTACTCCGTCAGCAGCACAAAACTCAGTTCATCGAAACGGAAACAGGTCAGCAGAGGACTTTCTCAAGGGTAGAAAAGTGAAATATCACGACGGATTTCGCGTCATCAGGAGAAACCTTCCATAAGGAAAACCCATGGCACAAAACAGTGGTGAGAATAATCTAAACTTCAAGTGGGGCCAACCTGCATTCTGGCGAGGGCCCTTAGCGGCGAAGACCCAGTAAACGAAAAGGCCTCTTCTCACAAACAGCGACCGTGCCTGACACCGACGGCGTTCATAAGGTGCGTCCTGCGACCTCTTTGCGACAAAGCCGGCAGAAGCTCAGCCCATTGACGCTGTCGGACGGTCCGAGGGTACCGAAGGAAGGAAGGAAGGAAGGAAGGAAGGTCGGGTCAGTTTCATCATTGCGGCGGCTGTGGGTCGCCAGCTGGCCGCTCGCCGGGTGTGACTCATAGCTTGACACATTGGGGGTTTGGGTCCCTGAACATTGGGCTGGTCTTTTTTACTCCACTCTTGTAAAAGGGAAGGAATTACATCAACCCAGCCCAAAGGGCTGATGAGATGGAAAACCGAAGCGGGACCCTCGGGACTACAACTCATAGTCGAACGCATCGACGAACCAGATCATTTGGTCCAGAATCTGGAAGAAGAGAAGCTCATAGCTTGAAACATTTGGGTTCGGGTCCTTGAACATTGGGCTGGTCTTTTTTACTCCACTCTTGTAAAGATCCCCATTTTCCAGCCTGGCTCCCAATGCCCGTGCTGCTTGAGGGAGTTGGATGTCTGGGGCGACCACGCGGTCCACTGCACCTCAGGGGGGATGTTGCCATTGTCGGCCGACATTACTCCGTTCGTAACGGCCTGGACGCTGTCCTTACCTCAGCTCGTCAGCGGGTCACCCGGGAACCCGCCTTTCCCACCCCTGTCCCTGGCCAGGAGCGCCGTCGCGCAGACCTCCGCCTCCATGCGTGGGAGGAGGGGCGTGACCTTTATATCGATATCGTTGGCTCTTCCCCACTCACAGTTGCCAACTTGCTGCACTTCGTGCCGGGTGGGGCCGCCGCGCGCGCTGCACAAGACAAGCAGACCCGCTATGCTGTCTTGTTGTCGCGTCAGCAGCCGCCTGTGGCTTTCCAAGCCTTCGCTTTTGAAACATTTGGAGGGTTGCATGCTGATGCGCTGGCCTTGTTGCAGAGGCTCCAGGGGCTTTTGAACCAAGCCATCATTGCTCAAGAAGATGTGGAGGGATGTTTTGTCATTCGTCGGGTCAGTTTCATCATTGCGCGCGGCGGCTGTGGGTCGCCAGCTGGCCGCTCGCCGGGTGTGACTCATTGCTTGAAACATTGGGGTTTGGGTCCCTGAACATTGGGCTGGTCTTTTTTACATCTGTCCAGCCACTAGGGCATGATGAGATGTCCACAAAACACACACAAGCCGAAACTATGAAGAACGGACCACAAGAGGTGGCCAAACGAAGATAGGAAACATAACGGAGCAAATGAAACGGGAAAGGAATGGGGGATAAGGTGGGGCAGCCACAGAATGGGCTGCGGCCAAGTCACCGTAGCCGGCGTAAATCAGCACGAGCCTAGGATGCATCTGACATGAAATGAAGGAGACAACCGTACGCAATTCAGCGTGCCAAATGAACTGCCGAAGAGATCTAGAAGGACCCACAAACAAGTGGGGGTAACGGTCCCGCACCGCAGTAAGAGCGGGACAGTAAAAGACAAAGTCGTGGTCATCACCCACAGAGGAGCCACACACATCACACAGGCGCTGAAGGCGCGCAAGCCGGTGTCTGCGGCCATGTCAATGGGAAGGCCATGAACACCAAGACGAAACCTGAGAAAGAGCCGGACCTTGGCAACATCAAGAGACAGATAAAGGATGCGGGAGCGCCAGCCTTAGTGGGGCGCGCAAACCACCGCACGTAAGTACACAGCTGGGGATCAGCACTGCTGAGCAGGGGCTAACCGAGGGGAGATAGGAAGAGAGGCCACAGGGAGGGTATTGGCCTGCCTAATGAGAGCTAAGAAGGTACCCATATCTGGAGTCAAGATTAGTGTTTTACACCCCGTATATTGCCCGTACGGGGAATGCAAAAATCGGGACCGTCATACGGGGCCCGTACAAAATCCCATGCGTGGTCCGGGGCACCCGCAAAAATCGGGACTGTGTGGCCAAGGAAGTACAGGAGGCCCCACGCCACTTGGTGCCCGCCCGCCCGAGGGGGCACCCATAAAATTTACTCGCAAGGGTCCTCAAGCTTGCACTGTTGGAGGTGCAATGGGATCCCGGTGGTGTCCGGACATGGTGTCTCGATATCCTGATCAGGATATCGAGCTCATGAGAAGCTCATCCATGGCCTCAAAACCTTGTAGGGAATACCTCTGGAACTTCTGGCCCCTCATCAAGCACGTGTGGCAGCATGCCGTTCCAGGCAACGTCTCATGGATAATAGCAGAGGGCATCCGTTTCCAATAGTCAGAGTTCCCTGTGCTTGCAAGGCACCTCGACTTCGCAACGTAATTCCAACTCCTATTACAATCATGTCGTCAGTGTCTTCCAGGCTCTACTCCCACCATCACCATCCCAACCTCCAGCCACCCACCCATCATCACCCACCCACGAGCTACCATCACCATTAATCCCCAAATGTGACCCACGCCTCCTTCACATACCGCCAAAGGCCGGGGCTAAAGCTGGCCCTTTTCGCCAGCATTACTTGTCTATCTAAGGAGGATTTGGGGACTTCTGGGTGTCCCGAGTTGGGTGACCCGATTGTGGCTAAAATGTGATCTCGCGAAAGCAGGGCGGGCGTTCTCAATATCTTTTGCGTAGTCGGTTCGTTTATGCCATCCCAAACGGTGTGAAGTTCACACCTTAAACTGACACAGGGTTGCTGCCTTTTGAAGACAGACACGACGTTCCTTTAGTTGTACTGAATAATTGCTCAAGGATGGAGGAGGCAGGTTTGCCGGACCAACCCGATGGGCAGAACCTCGGCAATGAGGACCCTTCAATAGATATAGACTTACCTTATTATTTCGATTATGACTGCAATAAAAGTTACTATGAGGCCGTCAATGAGGCTAAGTCAGGTAAGCATCACTAGTCATAGGGGCCTCTGTATCAAGTCGATACTATCGACGGTTTGGGCCAGAAATGCGCTTTTTAAAAAACTTGGTACCCCGTACGATTTTGGACATGCCATACGTGGCGCCAATGCAATTCGTCGTCTTAAGTAAAAGTATCGAACTTTGAGTCCAAGGTTGAGTCCACGGGGTTGCTACCGCCCTTGCACAAAATCATACCACGGCTTCGGTTTCAAATAATGCAGAGTAGTCAAGGTGATTTCTGTCTGAGTTAAAATCACAGGAGTGTGGTTCCATCCCTCTCGGCACTGAAGTTCGTCCTGTTGGTTTCGCGTATTAGACAGCGTGCTCTTGTAGACTTGAAAATTGAGACCTGGCAAGCCTTTGTAACTGAAGCCAACCCAGCCCTCTTGAAGTTATAGGGTCGATACTGATATGGTGTGTTGTGGTGGCCTGCTCCAAGGGTTCCAGCCAACCACCCAGATTTTGGTTTTAAACAGGTCAAGAGACGCCGTCGTGGATAAACGCATTATAATGATACTTTCAGAAGCATTGATATAGCAAATTTGTGGTTTGTAGGTGAATGGAATCGCCTACCTATGGAACTTAGGTGGAAGATTCTGACATGTGGTGCACTACCACTGATGGAGCTTGCCAAAGTAGCAACTACTTCAAAACAATTCCTTAACATTTACCGTAAACAATGTACAGCAGAGGAAAACTGCCTTGAGGATGTCACAACCGCCACGTTCCGTCAAAATATCCTTGGCCTACTCCAAAGGTCTCTCAGCCGCACCACATTCGCCCGCAAGATGGGCAACAACCCAGCCTTGCTACTGGACTTGAGTAATGGGGAACCCTTGCCAGACGATAGACAGTTCTTCGAAACGCAGCTGGCTGGAATTCTCATGCCAGTTACCTGGGGACTCCAAAGCCAGCAGCAACAAGATCTCTGTGAATCATTGGTCGCTTGGGGTGTGGACTGAGGGAGGCCCAGTCCGTTGAAGCATTCATTTGTGGTCTCTGCTGATGACATATCAACACCACTTGCTTACTTCAAGGTCTCCCAAACCAGAGAATTGCGATGGGCCATTGTAGTGCACCGCGCCAGCCAATTCGTCCCCTTGATTGGTTTGATGATGATGGCCTGCAACGCGGCCGTAGCAGATGTGCGGAGAAGCCCTCGAGAGAACATCACTGCACAGGGGACCCCGGTCGTCACGCCTATCACGCCAGCCAACGGCATAATGCAAGTCTACAACAGGTTGCCGCCGGACTGGGCTGATGGCATGGGCGTCAGTGCGCAGCGTGCTCTTTCCGTCCTAAAGAGGCAGCTGCATCTGTGCAGCTTTCGTAGTGGGGGGGATCGCCTATCAGATTAAAATAGACGCCATGTAAGTCCAAAGATCCGCATTTCCTTGGAACATGTAGGTGTGTAATAATTCTGTTATAATAGTGAAAGAACAATTAGTGACTTTCCCTCAGAAGAGTAATAGTGGCCAGGCTTCTCTAAAGCAATCACTGTGAACAATCTCAGAGGTTGAGTAATGGATGGCAGAACTCTAGAGTTCTGCCATAATTGATCTAGACTGATTCCACTGAGGAGAAAGAGAGTAATGCAATTTGACACGTTCTTGCTAGAAAGGATATAAGCAGCCGGCATGAAGGGCTCGGCACTTGTTTGGGACTGAAAGAGCACTCCGGGTGCTTATCTCTGATCAGTTGCCTCAAGTGTCAACACATAGTCGGGCTCTGCTTGCTCTCCTACACACAGCAAGAGACCCGACCGAGCTTAACACCCTTCGTGCCGGGACATACAGGTAAAGTGCTGCATCTTAGTGTGACTTGTATGAACAATTGATTAGGAAGAGGTCTAGATAAGAGTATTAGAATGTTGCTAATGCTTGGCTCATCGAACAATGGTAATGCGGACTATCTGTCAATGCGTAGAAGAGGTAGTTTGAATTCCTTGGCGTTGAGAGAGAGCAAGAAGCAATGTAATGACTTGTTTGGGACTGAAAGAGCACTCCGGGTGCTTATCTCTGATCAGTTGCCTCAAGTGTCAACACATAGTCGGGCTCTGCTTGCTCTCCTACACACAGCAAGAGACCCGACCGAGCTTAACACCCTTCGTGCCGGGACATACAGGGAACATTACGCCCAGAATTGTACAGGTTATGGGCCCACCAACTCTTGAGCTGGGCAACTGAAAGTATGTTCCGAGCCTACGATGGGACGAACGAAGCAGAGCGGAAGGATGTCGACCGGCGGTAAAAGACCTTTTATACCCCCACCTCCTTCACCACCTACATATGATAGCCTGAGGCGAGCTGGAGGAGATACGGGACCGAGAACACCAGAAGAACGAGCATTTCTAGTGAAGGATTTTGTCAGCCGCGCGTACGGACTGGGTAAAGTCGAACAGCCTCAGTGGTTCAGACGACGATTCTCTGCATACCCAGCATACAAAGTAACTGCGTGGGAGTGTTCATTCATCAACGCAGATCCAGGCTTCGTCACGCGAGCATTATTGGAGCGGCATCTACAGCAGATCGGAGGACCCAGCAAACCCGAATACTGGGAAGAAAGGGCAGCCTACACAGCAGTGGAGTGTGCTCTCGCCACTCTTGACGAGGACTTCCTACTTTCCCTTTTGGGCAGCAGAAAAGGATTCAGCCCAGAGGAGTGGTGCACGGACACAGATAACGGAGACGAAGACGGGGACTCGCAGCGTTCCGAACCTAACGGAGACTGAGTGACATTTGAGCATCATGGCGAGGAAGAGATCTAAATCGAGGGAGCCATCAGAGGAGGAGCCCACAACAGAGGAGGCGTGTTGAATGAATTGGTCAATACTGTACTTAGTGACATCCCCTGTCACATGCCATCAACAGCAGTGTAAACTATAGCCGTTATAGCCCTTTATGAACGGTATAGATCATACTCGTACCTCAATGACATAACACGTGACTTGTACGATATGCGTTCTCAATAGACATTACGTATGGTAGTACTTTAGGATCCCTGCAGTCCGAGCCATCCCTGGGCAGCCCAGGAACGGCTCGGTACTTGTCCGAAGCATGTTGGTATCCTTGACCAACCTCTACTGTTGGAGAGTGCTGTGTGCTGTTCCTGGAAACGTTGTAGCGTGGACGGTTTTTCCCACAGGCTACGAAGTGACGCTGCCGTCGTGCCATCACTGCAGGTGTGTTTAGGATTCTCAAAGCCGTTCCAGATATGATTGTGCTCAAACATTCAGACCAGTTAGATATTACTGCTGTGTGCATTGATGAGAGTGCATGACGAGAGCGCACTGAATGTTTGACCTCATTGAGACTTATGTTGACGTCCACCGTTGTGGCGGTAAGATAGTTTCACTGTACAAACATCACAAAGAGACCTTGCTGAGTTACTGATGAACTATTATTGTATTCTAGTGACGTAAAGTAGACATCGCAAGGCCTCTTTGGTGCTGAACTCTGCTATCAGGCAAGGCGTAGTGTTACGTGGTCTTTAGCAAGAGTGAGAGCAGTTAAGATCATTTGTAAGACTTGTCCGAAGCATGTTGGTATCCTTGACCAACCTCTACTGTTGGAGAGTGCTGTGTGCTGTTCCTGGAAACGTTGTAGCGTGGACGGTTTTTCCCACAGGCTACGAAGTGACGCTGCCGTCGTGCCATCACTGCAGGTGACGCCGCAAGCAGAAATGCTTGAGGTTATGGGCCCACGCTTTCCAAGCTGAGCTTGCAGTGACGCACGACAGATTTCCAGGGAGAAAAGGGGTTTCGGACCCCGCTTCGAGACTGCGAGCTTCACTGACGAGTGAGGTCTGGCCGTTCAAACATATCGAGCTAGTCACGTAAAATTATTCCTTCTGTAGTGCTGGAAGGAATTGTTGTACAGTAGCAACTGGGCTGGGAAAGCAGAAGTACTTCTGGGACTGATCAACTCAGTGTCAGAGCTAGGAAGAAGTGCTTCCAGGGGAAGTCATTTAAGGCTTGGAGTGAAGAACTGGCTTGATCATGAAAACTAGAAGCAGACAAGTGATCATGAAAACGAGAAGTAAGCGCACTGCAACGGAGTCTGGATCAGCTGGGTCTGGCTCCTCCATCAGTGCATCACCCAGCCAGCCAGCAAACTCCACTGCGCAGAGTGGAGAGATGTGCATCGCAATGACGAAAACCGGTGGCGTCGTCACCACGAATGTCAAATGTCCAGTGACTCTGGACAGAGAGGGAGTGGAATTTCCACTCTGGGATCTGGCATATGTGGCAGCCTGTGGCCTCAAAAGGTGCAAGGCAGCCATTGAAGCTCCAATGCCAGACACAGAGGAGAATGCAGCAGCGCTCCTAATGCTGATTGAGAGCGTCCCCAAGGCGTGGGGTGCCAAGCTGGCTGCAATGCAAGTGGCAGCCAATGCCTACCAGTGGGTTCGAGAGCGTTTTACTGGAGGGGCAGACCAGGAGGTAACAGCACGCTGGCTGGAGCTCCTACACACCAGCATGGGAGAGACAGAAACGTTGGAGGACTACTACAACAGGAAGGTGGCACTCTTCCATGCACTCAAGCGAAATGGGCACTCCATCATGGAGAGAGAAGCCAAGCTGGCAATCATCAAGGGCCTGCCAGAGGAAGCGAAGGAGACTGGGATGTTCTCCTCATCTGCTGGGAAGGATCTGGAGGGACTGTGGGAGATCATCTCCACCACAGCCAAGGGACTGGGCTTCAACGACCAGGTCCCCAGAGTCACCCCTGTGGCCAGGGCAGCCATCACACCAGCCTACTCCACCACACCAGGGACTGCAAGCCCACAGGAGACCCAAGCTGGAGGCCAGGGGGGCCAAGCTTCATCGACCAAGGTGGAGGGACGGGACCGGCGTGACAACAGGCGCTGCCGCTACTGCAACAAGCTAGGCCATTTTGAGAGGAACTGCCTCAAGAAGGAGGCGGACGAGAAGATGCAACAGAACCTGCAGCAAGTCATGGCTGCAATGGCCAATCTGCTTCCGCAATTCCAAAATCAAGCGTCGGCTGCAGTGGCTCGACCTCCGGAGGGCAGCGGGAACGGCAACAACTTTTTCCCCGGGGGATATCCACCACCCTCTGGTATGTCTGCCATGATTTCTCTGAATGTCTTAACACCAACACGCGTCATGCCAGAAGCGAGAAGTTTTCTGGTGGACAGTGGAGCCACCATCCACCTAGTCAATGATCTGTCCCTGCTACATTCCCCCACCCTGCACAGAAATCCCATTCCTTTGCATATGGCTACGTCAGATGCCACGGGACAGATAATTGCAACTGGTTCCCTGTGCTTGAGCAGTGCAGAACAGCAACCCCTGTGGCTTCACAATGTGCATTGTGTTCCTTCAGCTACAGCTAATCTGATTTCAGTGACAGCTGCTATACGTGATGGGGCTAGTTTTGTGACAGACAGTGTGGGAAGTTACACTGGTATGCGTGGCGCTCAAAACTGGTCTTGTTCAGTTGCACAGAGAAATGGCCTGTATTTCTTGCAGAAGGTCAGTCCAGTCAGAAACCCTGCCTCTGTGTTTGTTAACACAGCCAGAGCACCAGTCGCTCATGATTGCAGATTGAGAGCACTGTGGCACAGTAGACTGGGGCACCCAGGGGAGGTTAATATGAGGCGACTGCAGTCTGAAGATTTGGTCCTGGGCATCCCTGTATCTCTCTCCCCTTGCGCAAACTGTCACTCTTCGTGTGAAGCGTGCATTCAAGGAAAGCACAGTCGTCCCCCTTTTGGAACCAGTTCCAGAGCAGCCACTGAGCCCCTTGAGAGAATTCATTTGGACACAGTTGGCCCCATCTCCCCTACAGCTATTACTGGGGAGCGCTTCTTTGTCACGATTGTGGATGAGGCTACGCACTACGTCATAGCCCTGGCAGTAAAAACCAAGGATGCAATCAGCAGTGCAGTCAGAGACCTCCTGATTTTTTGGCAGAGGCAGTTGAACCGCTCTGTTAAGTGCATTCGTACTGACAGGGGGACAGAATTCCTCAACAGTACATTGAAGGGTTTCTGTACGCAGGAGGGAATTAAATTTGAGACCTCTGCAGCATACACGCCTCAGCAAAATGGCGTTGCTGAACGGATGAACCGAACAATCAAGGAGAAGGCCAGAACACTCATGTTGCATGCAGCTGCCAAACAGTCACTCTGGAAGGAAGCAGTGGAGACAGCCTGCATCCTGTACAATATGGGACCTGTGACTGGACGTGACAAGACGCCTTATGAAGCCTTCCATGGGGTAAAGCCCGATGTATCCCTGCTCAGGACTTTTGGCTGTCTAGCACATGTGCACATACCTGATCACCAAAGGGGAGTGTTTGAGTCTAAGACCTCCCCTGGTCTCTTCACAGGGTATTCCAGTGTGTCAAAGGCATATAGAATTTATATGGGAAACGGGATTTGGAAAGAAAGCAGAGATGTTACCTTTCTGGAGCACTTAAGGGGCGCAGACAGAGTGGGGCTTAGCACCATGTCTCCTGTGAGTCCAAATGCAGTCCAGCAGCCCTTTGCCTTGCCTTTTGTACAACAGGAGGGCCAGCAGTCCTTGGGTCAGTTGTCTTTTTGGGACTCAGATGATCCTGAGCCTCTCTGCAACCGAGAGGTCAACGTGCAGCAGTCCGGACCTGACTCCCCCTGTGCAACCACCCCCTGTGCAACTACCCCATGTGCAATCAACCCCTGTGAGAATTCTGAGACTACAAGTGTCAACGTGGACGGGGAGCCCACTTCCTCGGAGCTGAGCCATACGCAGTCCGGCCACAGCTGGTCCGTACTCGGACACATGGAGAACCTGGCGCGAGGAGGCGAGGAGACCAAGTCACACATGCAACGTTTGAATAATGTGCAAGAATGTGTTCGAATGGAAGTTGGGGCCATGGGTGTCCGAGGGCAAGACGGGCTGACCCGGCAGCAACGGTATGATCAGAGAGTAGCAGCACGTGAGACTGCAGCTGAGGTCACTGTGGAACATGATGGAGATGTGAGTGATGGAGAGAATAGGAGAATGTCAGAGGCCATTTGCCCAGGGGAAGCAACGGAAGCTCAGCCTAATGGACAGGACTTGGCCAGGCTGGAGGGCATGTCTGATCATGTAAGCGCTGAGAGTGAGGCAAGAGAGGTCAGTTTGGAGATTTCCAATCAGACACTTGATGGACAAAGGGAGTCTTCAGATGGCCAGGCTCTGCGTGCTTGTGAGGGACACACTGGGGAGTCACAGGTGTGTTGTGAGAGTACAAGCGTGGATGAGAGAGACACCACTGCAGGGTGTCGCACAGTGCCAGATTATGCTGCGCCTTTGAGTGATGAGTGCGTTTGGGACATGACGAGTGATGTAAGACCCAGATTGAGTGGAGCAGCATGTGAATCCTCCAAGGAGAGAAAGCTGCAGACACCTCCAGAGTGGGAGAGAGTCAGAGAGGTGTGTAACGCAGTAACCTCGAGCGAAAGAGTAGTGGAAGCACGTGCGTGTGAGCCTAGAGAGGATAGCCATGTTGTGCATGATCACAATCTGAATCCTGTAAAGGGTAAGATACCTGGGGTGAGGTGGTCCAAGGTGCCAATCCCTGGAAACCTCAGGGAGGCGCAAAGATCCCCTCAGTGGGAATTCTGGCGCCAGGCAATGCAAGAGGAGCAAGATTCTCTTGATGCGCACGAGGTGATGGAGTACGTTGAGAGACCCAGGGGACACAAGGTGATCCCTGTGCATTGGATCTTCTCTGTGAAGACTGATGCACATGGGAACGTGTTGAGATTTAAGGCTCGGCTTGTAGCCCAGGGCTGTAGACAGATTCCTGGAGTTGATGTAGATGAGGTCTTTGCACCTACCAGTAGCTATGGGTCCAGGAGGACTTTGCTAGCAACTGCTGCAGCAAAGAACATGGAAATTCACCAGGTGGATATAAAGACCGCCTTTTTGAATGGTGAATTAGAGGAGGAGGTGTATGTGACACAGCCTCCTGGATTTGATAATGGCAACCCCAACATTGTGTGCAGACTGCGTAAGGCCCTTTATGGCCTGAAGCAGGCTCCCAGGGCTTGGCACAAGACCCTGAATGAGAAGCTGCTGAGTATGGGATATGAAGTGTGTAAGAGCGATGCGGGAGTTTACATAAAGAGACACGAGGATGGGGAGCTGTCATACATGCTTGTGTATGTTGATGATCTTTTGATTGTGGCAATGGGTGCGGAAGAGATAGAATGGGTGAAAAAGGAGCTGTTGGCAAGCTTCAAGATTCATGACCTTGGTGAAGTCAAGGACTTCTTGGGCTGCCAGATCCTGAGAGATAGAGAGAATCGGTGCTTATCACTGAGCTGCGTGCCTAAGATTGATGCACTGTGTGAGAAGTTTGGGGTGAGTGCTGAGTCACGTACAGTCGATACTCCCATGAGTAAAGACTTTGTGATGTCTGGGATGCCGCAGGTTACAGTGGGTGAGACCAGCTTTGGGTCTGGGACTCCACTGCCTCCCGGGCATAGATATTGTGAGCTTGTTGGGTCTCTGTTGTATATTGCTAATACAACTCGACCTGATATAGCTCAGGCTGTGGGTGTTCTGTCCCGTTACCGGAACGCTCCCACCACTGCCCACATGAATGAGGGCTTGAGGGTATTGAGGTATCTTCAGTCTACTCGAGAGTGTGTCTTAGTGCTGGGAGGGAAAGGGCCTGTGTTAGAAGGTCATGTTGATGCAGATTATGCTGGCGATATTGACAGCAGGCATTCTACCTCGGGATATGTGCTATCAGTGTTTGGCAGTGCTGTGGTCTGGGGTAGTAAGAAGCAACACTCAGTTGCTACCTCCACTGTGGAGGCAGAATTCATGGCAACCAGTCTGGCTATTAAGGAGCTTAACTGGCTGCGTGGGTTCATGGAGGAAATCGGAACTCCTCCTTGGTCAGTGAAGCTATACTGTGACAATCAGGGGTGCATTGCTAACCTGAAAAACCCACTGTATAGCAAGTATACTAAGCACATTGCAGTGTGCTTCCACTTTGCACGTGAAGCTATTGCAAAGGGGCAGGTTACACTCTGCTATGTGGAGTCTGCAAGGAACAAGGCAGACATGCTGACAAAGCCTCTCGCTCGCCCTGCCTTCCAGACGCACAGGCGAGGGTTTGGACTTGTGAAGATGACATAGGTGACAGGGTGCTGTCAAGGGGAAGTGTTGAATGAATTGGTCAATACTGTACTTAGTGACATCCCCTGTCACATGCCATCAACAGCAGTGTAAACTATAGCCGTTATAGCCCTTTATGAACGGTATAGATCATACTCGTACCTCAATGACATAACACGTGACTTGTACGATATGCGTTCTCAATAGACATTACGTATGGTAGTACTTTAGGATCCCTGCAGTCCGAGCCATCCCTGGGCAGCCCAGGAACGGCTCGGTACTTGTCCGAAGCATGTTGGTATCCTTGACCAACCTCTACTGTTGGAGAGTGCTGTGTGCTGTTCCTGGAAACGTTGTAGCGTGGACGGTTTTTCCCACAGGCTACGAAGTGACGCTGCCGTCGTGCCATCACTGCAGGTGTGTTTAGGATTCTCAAAGCCGTTCCAGATATGATTGTGCTCAAACATTCAGACCAGTTAGATATTACTGCTGTGTGCATTGATGAGAGTGCATGACGAGAGCGCACTGAATGTTTGACCTCATTGAGACTTATGTTGACGTCCACCGTTGTGGCGGTAAGATAGTTTCACTGTACAAACATCACAAAGAGACCTTGCTGAGTTACTGATGAACTATTATTGTATTCTAGTGACGTAAAGTAGACATCGCAAGGCCTCTTTGGTGCTGAACTCTGCTATCAGGCAAGGCGTAGTGTTACGTGGTCTTTAGCAAGAGTGAGAGCAGTTAAGATCATTTGTAAGACTTGTCCGAAGCATGTTGGTATCCTTGACCAACCTCTACTGTTGGAGAGTGCTGTGTGCTGTTCCTGGAAACGTTGTAGCGTGGACGGTTTTTCCCACAGGCTACGAAGTGACGCTGCCGTCGTGCCATCACTGCAGGTGACGCCGCAAGCAGAAATGCTTGAGCGTCTACATCGTCCCCCACACGACAGCCGTGTACACCCAGCACATCAAAGGGTGAGGGAGATGTACTTCCCAAGGTCATAGCCACCCAAGTCAAGGTGCATATTAAGCTGGATCGTCATGGCACAAATTTTGTGGTATGGGACAATGCCTTTACTGCGGCCAATAGTGCTAAGGGTTCTTTTCCTGCCATTCAGTCAGCCATGCCTGGGACTATCCATAATGCGGCTGCAATGCTTCTGCTGTATGAGTCAGTTCCAGAAGAATGGTTAGGGGAAGTGTCAAGTAAGCCGTCAGCATATGATGCATATCTGTTCATTTGCAAGAAATTTGTTGGTGGTTACAACACTCAAGCCAATGCAGACTGGCTGAAGGAAATGTCAAGAGGGATGAGACGTGGAGAAACGATATCTCAGTATGTGTCCAGAATGATAAATCTCAAAAGCTGCTTGAAACGCAATGGACATGACCTCTTGGATGGTCATGTGGCCACTCAGATAGTGCAGGGACTGCCAGCTGCAGCCAATCCTCCCGGGCTGTTACCCACTGCAGTAGCTTACCCCTGGATGAACTGGCAGCTCTTATTTCCACCACAGCAGAGGCTTCTGGCTACAACGATGATGGAGAACAGCCTGCCGTGGTAATGAAAGCAATGCCTGCTCAACTAGAGGCTGCTCCAGCCCCTTCTACTAGCGGGGCCAATCCCTCCAGACAGCCCGCAGACACAGAATCAAGGGGAGAAGTGAGAGGCACGTGCAACTACTGCCACAGGAAAGGCAATTTTTGGAGAGACTGCCGCAAACGTCAAAGGGATGCAGAGACACAACGCAAAGTGGTGGCAGCTGTACAACAACTGGCTGCCATGTGGCCCCAAGGGCAGTTTCCTGGAGCACCTCAGCCACCTCCAAGCGTGCAGCATGCATTCCCAGGCACTGGAGCGTTCCCACTGCTGCACCCTCCTCCAGGCCCACCTTCTCCTCCCTCAGAAGGTATGCCATACGTGGTATCTATAATGTGCTGGATGGCAGTAAACAACAACAGTCCAAACAGTCGTGGCTTGTGGACAGTGGAGCGTCTGTACATCTTGTGAACAACCTTTCCCTGCTGCATGCCCCTACAGTTCATGACCACCCTATTCCACTGCTGCTCGCTACATCTGATGCCACTGGGGGTATTGTTGCTATTGGGTCAGTGTGTCTTATGTCCTCTCAGCATGTTCCAGTGTGGCTGCATCATGTCCAGTGTGTTCCCTCAGCCACCACCAATATTCTATCAGTATCTGCTGCTCTGCGTGATGGAATCCGGTTCAGTACAGATAGACTGGGAGCATTCACTGCTGTCTCAGGACCGAGTGGTTGGCAGATGCCTGTGAAACCAGAGAATGGCCTCTATTATATCCATAACTGCCTCCCAGTAGCACCAGTGAAGATTCCTTATTCAGTAACAGCTGCTCTGAAGAAGAAATGCTCCAAAGGTCAAAGCCATGACTGTGCCAAACGTTTCCTGTGGCACAGCAGATTGGGACACCCAGGAGATCCATGGATGAAACGCCTGAGCAGTGAGCAACTGGTTACTGGCCTAGACACCTTAATGTCCCCTTGTGAAAAGTGTCCTAAGTACTGTGAAGCATGCATTGAGGGGAAGCATGCACGTCCCCCATTTGGTGAAAGCTCTAGACCTGCTGAGAAACCCCTTGACAGAATCCACATCGACACTGTGGGCCCCATATCACCAGCAGCCATTACTGGGGAACGCTTTTGGGTAACTGTAACTGATGAGGCATCTGGCTGGAAGGCAGTGCTGCCAGTGAAGTCAAAGATGTAATTGGAGCTCTTGTCAGAGACCTAATTTTGTATTGGCAAACTGAGAAGGAAACTACAGTGAAGTGCATCCGCTGTGACAGAGGCACAGAGTTCTTAAATGCCAAGTTCAAGGAATTTTGTGCATCCCAGGGCACTAAGCTGGAGACATTTGCCCCATATACCCCTCAGCAGAATGGAGTTGCTGAGAGAGCCAACAGAACCCTCAAGGAGCGCACCAGAACCCTTCTTAATTTTGCTGCAGCAAGCCCTGTTATGTGGAAGGAAGCCCTGGAGACAGCCTGCACCCTCCTAAATATGGGACCCAGCACAGGCAGGCCCCTCTCTCCCTGTGAAATGTTCATGGGATATAATCCAGATGTATCCTTGCTGCGCACATGGGGATGCCTTGCATTTGTGCACGTTCCTGATCAGCAGAGGGGGGCTTTTGCACCAAAGGCTGTGGCTGGGATGTTCACTGGTTACTCTCCAGTGTCAAAGGCATACCGTGTCTATATGGGAGGGGGGATCTGGAGGGAGAGCAGAGATGTCCAATTTGTGGAACACATTCGAGGAGCTACTCGGGTGGGAATGGCAGTTCTCCCTGACCAGCCCCAGCAGTTCTCATACCCTGAAGACCTACCAGGGCACATGCACAGCAGCAACCCAGTGAGGTCATTGCCACAATGTAGCACGCAGAATCAGACTGTCAGCAGCCCATACTCCAGCATTAGACCTGACAGCTCCTTCCCAGTACCCTCTGACCAGGCTGCAACTGAGCCTGATAGTCAGGGGAAGCCTTCCCAAGAGGAGGGCATTTTCAATGTGACTCCTGAATCAAGCACGGGAGAACAGCAGCCGGACTTGGATCAGTCCGGGGCGCTGGACGCAATTCAACGACTGGCGCGAGGAAGTTCGGACAGCGGGCAACACCAACGGATATTAGAGCGAGCACAGCAGTCACTGCGTAACACTCATCCGGCAACGACCATTCCGCCTCCGGATGGACTGTCGCGGGCTCAACGATATGAGCAACGAACTGCGGCTCGAGATATCCTGCTGGCACAGGATAAGGGAGAGAGCTGTGAGCGAGAGGGGATGACTGAAGGTGACACAGAGTCACAGGGACCAGGGGAAGTGCAGGAATTGGGTCAGGACACCGAGAGACCTGCTTCACTTGTAAGAGATGAGAGGGGGGCAGTCTCTGATCAGACTGCAGATGGTCCAAGCGAGCTGAGCTGCATGGGTGGGACCTGTTCAGTGCCTGAGAGAAATGTTAGAGATGGGAACTCAATCTGTGATGCCCCAGGACAATGTGGTGCCAGCCACGAAAGTGTGAGCCATGCATGGGAGTGTGCTGCTGGGCCTGCGCCCCAGCGCTCATGTCTAGCAGGGAGCAGACATAGAGAGAGAGAGACATGGGCGCAGCATCGAGACAGACCAAGTGCTCATGCAATGCAGAGGGGTTCAAATGCCTGTGAGAGTCCAGACGGGACTGCAAACCGTCAGCCATGTGAGAGTGTGTCTGAGGAGGTGAATCGGAAGCCTGGACAGTGTGAGAATTCCCCCAACTACAAGAGCTTTCCGAGAGGTACCTGTGTTTGGGAGGATGATGTTAGAGTGTCTGACAGCAAGCTTGAGAGGGCAAGCTGTGAGTCTAAGATTGAGAAAGAGCAGAGGGGGAGGTCTGGATCTTTGCCCACAGTCCCCACGTGCAGTGCGGCGACATTCAGCAAAAGAGTAGTGGGTGACAGTGAGGGTGAGAGTAAGCAAGATCAGGGGAAGCACACTGGGGTGAGATTTGGGAAGATTAGTGTGCCTTCCAGTCTAAAGGAGGCCAAGCAGTCCCCACAGTGGGAATATTGGAAGGCTGCTATGCAGGAAGAG
>KV908605.1:112210-137210 GCA_002005505.1 Botryococcus braunii | reverse complement strand
ACGATCTCTCAGTATGTGTCTAGAATGATAAATCTCAAAAGTTGCTTGAAACGCAACGGCCATGACCTCTTGGATGGTCATGTGGCCACTCAGATAGTGCAGGGACTGCCAGCAGCAGCTAATCCTCCCGGGCTGTTACCCACTGCAGTAGCTTACCCCCTGGATGAACTGGCAGCTCTCATTTCCACCACTGCAGAGGCTTCTGGCTACAACGATGATGGAGAACAGCCTGCCATAGTGATGAAAGCAATGCCTGCTCAACTAGAGACTGCTCCAGCCCCTTCCACTAGCGGGGCCAATCCCTCCAGACAGCTAGCAGACACAGAATCAAGGGGAGAAGTGAGAGGCACGTGCAACTACTGCCACAGGAAAGGCCATTTCTGGAGAGACTGCCGCAAACGTCAAAGGGATGCAGAGACACAACGCAATGTGGTGGCAGCTGTACAGCAACTTGCTGCCATGTGGCCCCAAGGACAGTTTCCTGGTGCACCCCAGCCACCTCCAAGCGTGCAGCATGCATTCCCAGGCACTGGAGCGTTCCCATTGCTGCACCCTCCTCCAGGCCCACCTTCTCCTCCCTCAGAAGGTATGCCATACGTGGTATCTTATAATGTGCTGGATGGCAGTAAACACCAACAGTCTAAACAGTCGTGGCTTGTGGACAGTGGAGCGTCTATACATCTTGTGAACAACCTTTCCCTGCTGCATGCCCCTACAGTACATGACCACCCTATTCCACTGCTGCTTGCTACATCTGATGCCACTGGGGGTATTGTTGCTACTGGGTCAGTGTGTCTCATGTCCTCTCAGCATATTCCAGTGTGGCTGCATCATGTCCAGTGTGTTCCCTCAGCCACCACCAATATTCTATCAGTATCTGCTGCTCTGCGTGATGGAATCCGGTTCAGTACAGATAGACTGGGAGCATTCACTGCTGTCTCAGGACCGAGTGGTTGGCAGATGCCTGTGAAACCAGAGAATGGCCTCTACTATATTCACAACTGCCTCCCAGTAGCACCAGTGAAGGTTCCTTATTCAGTGACAGCTGCCCTGAAGAAGAAATGCTCCAAAGGTCAAAGCCATGACTGTGCCAAACGTTTTCTGTGGCACAGCAGATTGGGACACCCAGGAGACCCATGGATGAAACGCCTGAGCAGTGAGCAACTGGTTACTGGTCTAGACACCTTAATGTCCCCTTGTGAAAAGTGTCCTAAGTACTGTGAAGCATGCATTGAGGGGAAGCATGCACGTCCCCCATTTGGTGAAAGCTCTAGACCTGCTGAGAAACCCCTTGACAGAATCCACATTGACACTGTGGGTCCCATATCACAAGCAGCCATTACTGGGGAACGCTTTTGGGTAACTGTAACTGATGAGGCATCTGGGTGGAAGGCAGTGCTGCCAGTGAAGTCAAAAGATGTAATTGGAGCTGTTGTCAGAGACCTAATTTTGTATTGGCAAACTGAGAAGGAAACTACAGTGAAGTGCATCCGCAGAGACAGAGGCACAGAGTTCTTAAATGCCAAGTTCAGGGAATTTTGTGCATCCCAAGGCACTAAGCTGGAGACATCTGCCCCATATACCCCTCAGCAGAATGGATTTGCTGAGAGAGCCAACAGAACCATCAAGGAGCGCACCAGGACCCTCCTCAATTTTGCTGCAGCAAGCCCTGTTATGTGGAAGCCCTGGAGACAGCCTGCACCCTCCTAAATATGGGACCCAGCACAGGCAGGCCCCTATCTCCCTGCGAAATGTTCATGGGATATAAACCAGATGTATCCTTGCTGCGCACATGGGGATGCCTCGCATTTGTGCACGTTCCTGATCAGCAGAGGGGGGCATTTGCACCAAAGGCTGTGGCTGGGATGTTTACTGGTTACTCTCCAGTATCAAAGGCATACCGTGTCTATATGGGAGGGGGGATCTGGAGAGAGAGCAGAGATGTCCAATTTGTGGAACACATTCGAGGAGCTACTCGGGTGGGAATGGCAGTTCTCCCTGACCAGCCTCAGCAGTTCTCATACCCTGAAGACTTACCAGTGCCAATGCACAGCAGCAACCCAGTGGTGTCATTGCCACAGCGCAGCACGCATAATCAGACTGTCAGCAGCCCATGCTCCAGCAGTAGACCTGACAGCTCCTTCCCAGTACCCTCTGACCAGGCTGCAACTGAACCTGCTAGTCAGGGGAAGCCTTCCCAAGAGGAGGGCATTCTCAATGTGACTCCCGAATCAAGCACGGGAGAACAGCAGCCGGACTTGGATCAGTCCGGGGCTCTGGACGCAATTCAACGACTGGCGCGAGGAAGTGCAGACGGCGGGCAACACCAACGGATATTAGAGCGAGTATTGCAGTCACTGCGTAACACTCATCCGGCTACTACCATTCCGCCTCCGGACGGACTGTCGCGGGCTCAACGCTACGAGCAACGAACTGCGGCTCGAGATATCCTGCTGGCACAGGATAAGGGAGAGAGCTGTGAGCGAGAGGGGATGACTGAAGGTGACACAGAGTCACAGGGACCAGGGGAAGCGCAGGAATTGGGGCAGGACACCGAGAGACCTGTTTCACTTGTAAGAGATGAGAGGGGGGCAGTCTCTGATCAGACTGCAGATGGTCCAAGTGAGATGAGCTGTATGGGTGGGACCTGCTCAGTGCCTGAGAGACATGTTAGAGATGAGAATTCAATCTGTGATGCCCAAGGACAATGTGGTGCCAGCCACGCAAGTGTGGGCCATGCATGGGAGTGTGCTGCTGGGCCTGCGCCCCAGCGCTTATGTCTAAGAGGGAGCAGACAGAGAGAGAGAGAGACATGGGCACAGCATCTAGACAGACCAAGAGCTCATGCAATGCAGAGTGGTTCAAATGCCTGTGAGAGTCCTGACGGGACTGCAGACCGTCAGCCATGTGAGAGTGTGTCTGAGGAGGTGAATCGGAAGCCCAGACAGTGTGAGAATTCCCCCAATTACAAGAGCTTTCCGAGAGGTACCTGTGTTTGGGAGGATGATGTTAGAGTGTCTGACAGCAAGCTTGAGAGGGCAAGCTGTGAGTCTAAGAAAGAGAAAGAGCAGAGGGGGAGGTGTGGATCTTTGCCCACAGTCCCCACATGCAGTGCGGCAACATTCAGCGAAAGAGTAGTGGGTGACAGTGAGTGTGAGAGTAAGCAAGATCAGGGGAAGCACACTGGGGTGAGATTTGGGAAGATTAGTGTGCCTTCCAGTCTAAAGGAGGCCAGGCAGTCCCCACAGTGGGAATATTGGAAGGCTGCTATGCAGGAAGAGCAAAATTCATTAGATGCTCATGAGGTGATGGAGTTTGTTCCGAGACCTCGTGGCCACAAAGTAATCCCAGTTCACTGGATTTTTTCAGTGAAAATGGATGCTCATGGTAATGTGCTGAGGTTCAAGGCTAGGCTGGTGGCTCAAGGGTGTAGGCAAATTCCAGGAGTGGATGTAATGGAGGTATTTGCTCCCACCAGCAGTTATGGGTCTAGGAGAGCTTTGCTGTCAGTGGCCGCACAAGAAGGTCTTGAAATCCACCAGGTGGATGTCAAGACTGCATTTTTAAATGGTGAATTAGAGGAGGAGGTGTATGTCACAGAACCTCCTGGGTTTGAAAATGGGGATGGGAACACAGTGTGTCGCTTGAAGAAGGCACTGTATGGCCTGAAGCAAGCTCCAAGGGCATGGCATAAGACCCTTAATGAGAAGCTACATACCATGGGGTATGAGGTGTGCAAGAGTGTAAAACTTCTGTGCTTGGCGTTCCCTGTATGACCCGGCACGAGGGTGTTAAGCCCGGCGACACTCTTGTTGTGCATAGAGAAACAAGCAGTGTCGTCTGTGAGTGAAGTGACTTGACTGGCAACAGTAAAGTAGCAAACACCTGAAGTGCTTTGATGTCCCAATCAAGTGTTACAATGTTTATTGCTCTCTCTCGTCACTCGGCAATTCAAACTACTCTATCAACAACGTTACTGATAGTCTGCATTACCAATGTCCGATGAGCTAAGCAATTACATCTTTCTATTGTACCTTATCTAGACCCTTCCTAAACCATTGTTCATGTTCGTATGATGTCTTGACAGCAGTTTACCTGTATGACCCGGCACGAGGGTGTTAAGCCCGGCGACACTCTTGTTGTGCGTAGAGAAACAAGCAGTGTCGTCTGTGAGTGAAGTGACTTGACTGGCAACAGTAAAGTAGCAAACACCCGAAGTGCTTTGATGTCCCAATCAAGTGCCTCAATCCTTCGAGCCAGGAGCATATAGCCTTTCGAGCAAACCGTGTCCGATTACCTCATCCTTTCTTATTAACGTGCAATTGGTCTAGATTGGTTCTGGCAGAACTCCTGGGTTCTGCCACTGATTACTCATTCTACTAACTGTTCTCTCTGGTAATTGACGATGATCTGGCCACTATTACTCTTCTGAGGGAAAGGCACCAAAATGTTCAGTCACTCTTATAACACTTCCCCTTGCCTTTTCCACACAAGAACTTGGCCAACCCCAGAGCATCACGATGTCCCTGAAACACCTGCCTTGTCAAAGGCTTCGTAAATATATCTGCTACATTCCTTGCAGAAGGAACGTATTTCACATCCACCTGACCCAATGCAATAGCTTCCCGCGCAAAATGGAAGCTGATTGCGATGTGCTTGGTATGCTTAGAGAACACTGGATTTCTGAGATGATTGATGCATCCCTGATTATCACAGTGAATCTTCACAATCCACGGAGAAATTCCAATTTCTTCCAGGAATCCCTTCATCCAATTTGCCTCTTTGACAGCTGCACTTGCTGCCATAAACTCAGCCTCTACAGTGGAAGTGGCCACTGCAGACTGCTTTTTGCTTCCCCAAACTACTGCACCTCCAAACACACGAATTACGTAACCAGTAGTGGAGAACCTGTGATCCTGATCACCACCATAATCTGCATCCACAAAGCCCTCCAGCTCTGTGTCCTTCCCTCCAAGTACTAAAACCAGATCCCTGGTGGCCATCAGATATTTCAACACTCTGATGGCTTCATTCCAATGAGCAGTGGTGGGAGTAATCCTATACCTGGAAAGCACTCCAACAGCCTGGGAAATATCAGGCCTTGTGGTGTTGGCAATGTACAACAGTGACCCAACCAGTTCACAATATCTGTGCCCTGGAGGTAAGGGACTCCCAGCTCCAACGCTGGCACTGTTGTCCTTAGACATAGGTTGCTGTGTGGCCACAAAATCCTTAGTCATAGGGGTGTCAGGCCCCACAGACTCCAGATCCAGCCCAAATTTCTCAACTAGGGCATCAATCTTTGGGATGCAACTCAAAGAAATCAACCCTTTCTCTCTATCTCTCATCACTTGACAGCCCAAGAAATCTTTCACCTCTCCTAGATCATGAATGGTGAACTCCTGCTTTAGCAACCCTTTCACTCTCTCAATCTCACTCATGCCCTTTGAGACTATCAATAGATCATCAACATAAATCAGCACAAAGGATTTCCCTCCATCCACAGAACATTTCACATAGACCCCAGCATCACTCTTGCACACCTCATACCCCATGGTATGTAGCTTCTCATTAAGGGTCTTATGCCATGCCCTTGGAGCTTGCTTCAGGCCATACAGTGCCTTCTTCAAGCGACACACAGTGTTCCCATCCCCATTCTCAAACCCAGGAGGTTGTGTAATATAGACCTCCTCTTCTAAATCACCATTTAAAAATGCAGTCTTGACATCCACCTGGTGAATTTCAAGGCCCTCCTGTGCAGCTACTGACAGCAACGCTCTTCTAGACCCATAACTGCTGGTGGGAGCAAATACCTCCATCACATCCACTCCTGGAATTTGCCTGCACCCTTGAGCCACCAGCCTAGCCTTGAATCTGAGCACATTACCGTGAGCATCCATTTTCACTGAGAAAATCCAGTGAACTGGGATGACTTTGTGACCACGAGGTCTTGGAACAAACTCCATCACCTCATGAGCATCTAAGGAGTTTTGCTCCTCCTGCATTGCAGCCTTCCAATATTCCCACTGTGGGGACCGCTGGGCTTCCTTTAAACTGGAAGGCACACTAATCTTCCCAAATCGCACACCAGTGTGCTTCCCCTGATCTTGCTTACTCTTACTCTCACTGTCACCCACTACTCTTTCGCTGAATGTCGCCGCACTGCATGTGGGGACTGTGGGGAGCGATCCAGACCCCCCTCTCTGATCTTTCTCTCTCTTAGACTCACAACTTGCTCTCTCAAGCTTGCTGCCATTCACTCTCACATCATCCTCCCAAACACAGGTACCTCTCGGAAAGCTCTTGTAATTGGGTGAATTCTCACACTGTCTAGGCTTCCGATTCACCTCCTCAGACACACTCTCACATGGCTGACGGTTTGCAGTCCCGTCTGGACTCTCACAAGCATTAGAACCACACTGCATGGCATGAGCACTTGGTCTGTCTTGATGCTGTGCCCATGTCTCTCTCTCTCTCTCTGTCTGCTCCCTGCCAAACATGAGCGCTGGGGCGCAGGCCCAGCAGCACACTCACAAGCATAGCCCACACTTGCGTGGCTGGCACCACATTGTCTCTGGGCATTACAGACAGAGCTCCCATCTCTAACAATTTCCTCAGGCACTGAGCAGGTCCCACCCAGGCAACTCAGCTCACTTGGACCATTTTCAGTCTGATCAGAGACTGTCCCCCTCTCATCGCTCACATGTGATGCAGGTCTCTCAGGATCCTGACCTCTTTCCTGCACTTCCCCTGGTCCCTGTGACTCAGTGTCACATTCAGTCAACCCCACTCTCTCACAACTCTCGCCCTTCTCCTGTGCCAGCAGGAGCTCTCGAGCAGCAGAGCGCTGCTCATAGCGTTGTGATCTTGTCAATCCATCCGGCTGCTGGCCTTCGTTGTCAGGCTGCGGATCTCGGAGTGTCTGCTGTGCTCGCCCCAAACACCGTTGGTGTTCTTCGCTGTCGGGATTCCCTCTTGCCATTTGACGAAGAGTCTCCAGTACGCCGGACTGGTCCAGATCCAGCGGATGAGTTCCTCCCTGTGATCCAGTGGCAAGATCCGAGGCACCTTCCTCCGGGAGGCACTTCCCCTGACAGTCAGGCTCGGTTGCAGCCTTGTCAGGGGCTTCTGGGAGGGTGCTGTCAGGTCTGTTGCTGGAGCAGGGTATGCTGATCCTGCCATCTCGAGTGTGGGGCTGGATGTGACCAGCAGGAAGTTCACTATCCCCCTGTTGGAGGCGCAAACCTTCTGGATAGGAAAACATCTGTGGCTGTCCAGGCAGAATGTGTATTCCTACTCTGGAGGCCCCCCGAATGTGCTCCACAAATTCCACATCTCTGCTCTCCCTCCAGACCCCTCCTCCCAGATAGATTCGATATGCCTTGGACACTGGTGAATATCCAGTGAACATCCCGGGTACTGCCTTAGGAGCAAATGCACCCCTCTGCTGGTCTGGAACATGCACGAATGCCAGACATCCCCAGGTACGTAGAAGGGAGACATCAGGTTTGTATCCCATAAACATCTCACAGGGGGTAAGAGGCCTGCCTGAGCTGGGTCCCATGTTCACAAGAGTGCAGGCTGTCTCCAGTGCCTCTTTCCACATCACAGGACTGGCTGCTGCAAAGTTGAGAAGTGTCCTGGTTCGCTCCTTGAGGGTTCTGTTTGCTCGCTCAGCTATTCCATTCTGTTGCGGGGTATATGGTGCTGACATCTCCAGTTTAGTGCCCTGAGATGCACAGAACTCCTTGAATTTGGCATTAATAAATTCAGTGCCCCTGTCACACCGAATGCATTTCACAGTGGTCCTTCGTTCTGTCTGCCAAAACAGGACAAGGTCCCTGACAACAGCTCCAATAACATCCTTTGATTTGACTGGCAAGGCTGCTTTCCATCCTGATGCTTCATCAACTACTGTCACCCAAAACCGTTCTCCAGTAATCGCAGCTGGAGATATAGGGCCCACAGTATCAATGTGAATTCTGTCAAGGGGGTTCACTGCAGGTCTGGAACTTTCCCCAAACGGTGGGCGTGCATGCTTCCCCTCAATACAGGCTTCACAGTACTTGGGGCATTTTTCACAAGGGGGGAGATGTGTGTCTAAGCCAGTGACTAATTGCTCGCTGCTCAGCCGTAGCATCCATGGTTCTCCAGGGTGTCCCAGTCTGCTGTGCCACAAGAACCGTCTAGTGCAGTCGTGCTTCAGGCTTTTCATGCTTTTTCTCTTCAGGGCAGCTGTTACTGGGCATGGGATTTTACTTGCAGTCACTGGCACACAGTTGTGTACATAATACAAACCATTCTCTGCATTCACTGGCATCCTCCACCCATTCGGGCCTGTCACTGCTGTAAAGCTGCCCACACTGTCTGTGGCAAGGCAGGCACCATCACGAAGGGCAGCAGATACTTACAGGATATTGGTCGTAGCTGAAGGAACACACTGCACATGATGCAGCCACAGTGGTGCATGCTGTGAGGACAACAGACAAACTGAGCCAGTGGCAATGATTCCTCCTGTTGCGTCTGAAGTGGCAAGTTGAAGGGGAATCGGTTTGGTATGTACAGTGGGGGCATGCAGTAGAGACAGACTGTTCACAAGGTGCACTGACGCTCCAATATCCACAAGCCAAGACTGTTTGGACTGTCTATTGCAGTGAGAGTCCAGCACATTGTAGGACACTACGTATGGCATACCTTCTGAAGGGGGAGAGGGAGGACCATGTGGTGGATGCAACAGTGGGAATGCTCCAGCTCCCGGGAAAGCATGCTGCACAGTTGGGGGTGGCTGAGGTGCTCCAGGGAATTGTCCCTGAGGCCACATGCCAGCTAGCTGCTGTACAGCTGCAACTACGTTCCTCTGGGTGTCTGCATCCCTCTGCCTCTTGCGGCAGTCTCGCCAGAAGTGCCCCTTTCTGTGACAGTAGTTGCAGGTCCCCTTCATCTCTCCCTTTGCTTCCCCCTCTGCTGGCTGCTTAGGTTGGTTCAGCGCACATGCTGTTGGTGCAGTCACAGGGGCAGGTGGGGTAGGCTGAGCCATCATGACCACTGCCTGTTGCTCCCCATCATCATTATACCCTGAGGCCTCTGCTGTGGTGGAGATCAGATCTGCCAGCTGATCCAAAGGCTGAGCAACTGCAGTGGGAAGCAATCCAGGTGGGTTGGCTGCTTCTGGAAGTCCCTGCACTATCTGGGTTGCCACATGACCATCCAGGAGATCATGTCCGTTACGTTTCAGGCAGCTCTTCAGATTGATCATCCTGGATACATACTGGGAGATAGTCTCCCCTCTCTTCATGCCCCTTGCCATCTCCTTCAGCCAGTCTGCATTGGCTTGGGGGTTGTGTCCACCAACAAATTTCTTGCATATAAATACATAGGCATCATAAGCAGAGGGCTTGCTAGACAGTTCCCCCAACCACTCTTCTGGTACTGACTCATAGATCAGTAGCATAGCAGCAGCATTGTGAATTGTACCAGGCATGGCTTCTTGAATAGCAGGTAAGGAACCTTTTGCACTATTAGCAGCAGTGAATGCATTGTCCCACACTATAAAGTTCTGACCATGACGCATTAGCTTGATATGGACCTTGACTTGCGTGGCAATAACCTTGGGAAGACTATCTCCCTCACCCTTGGAGGTACTGGGTGTGCATGGCTCTCGTGTGGGGGTTGATGTTGATTCCTCGTCCGCTGACTTTGATGCTTCACTGGTGCTCGTACCCTTCTTCTTCATGCTGTTCGGACCCTGTCAGTCGTCGCTCCTTTCTGACAGTCTGGAGTCTCCGTCCTCGTCCACACTGTCGTCCTCTGTGTCCCACTCGTCTGCGTGAAATTCTCCTCCGCCGTATAGAATTAGATGGTCAATGAAGTCGTCTCCCAGGCTGCTCAAAGCTAGCTCAATCGCTGCGTAGGCAGCTTTCTCCGTCCAATAAGCTTCGTGCGACGGACCTCCCGTTTGCTGTAGGCACCTTTCGAAAATTGCTCGTGTCAGATATCCTGGCTCTCCGTTGATGAAAGAGACTTCCCAAACAGTGAATTTGTAAGCTGGGTATATTGGGAAGCGCTCTTGGAACCACTGCGGTGGAGTGAGTGCTCCTCGTCCGTGTGCTTCGTGGACGAAGTCCTTCACCAGGAATACTCGTTCGTCTATCGTCCGCGGGCCTTTCTCTCCTCCTGCCTTTCTTCTCTCGTTGTATGTTGGAGGAGGAGGTGGTGGTGGAGGAGGTCTACCTCTGCCCGTGCTCATACGTCCGGTTTGTCGCGTTCGCGCCATCGCAGACTACTTTGCCCAAGTCATACATCTTTCATGCCTCAGCAGAAAAGTGGTGGGCCCATAACCTGTAAAACTTCTGTGCTTGGCGTTCCCTGTATGACCCGGCACGAGGGTGTTAAGCCCGGCGACACTCTTGTTGTGCGTAGAGAAACAAGCAGTGTCGTCTGTGAGTGAAGTGACTTGACTGGCAACAGTAAAGTAGCAAACACCCGAAGTGCTTTGATGTCCCAATCAAGTGTTACAATGTTTATTGCTCTCTCTCGTCACTCGGCAATTCAAACTACTCTATCAACAACGTTACTGATAGTCTGCATTACCAATGTCCGATGAGCTAAGCAATTACATCTTTCTATTGTACCTTATCTAGACCCTTCCTAAACCATTGTTCATGTTCGTATGATGTCTTGACAGCAGTATACCTGTATGACCCGGCACGAGGGTGTTAAGCCCGGCGACACTCTTGTTGTGCGTAGAGAAACAAGCAGTGTCGTCTGTGAGTGAAGTGACTTGACTGGCAACAGTAAAGTAGCAAACACCCGAAGTGCTTTGATGTCCCAATCAAGTGCCTCAATCCTTCGAGCCAGGAGCATATAGCCTTTCGAGCAAACCGTGTCCGATTACCTCATCCTTTCTTATTAACGTGCAATTGGTCTAGATTGGTTCTGGCAGAACTCCTGGGTTCTGCCACTGATTACTCATTCTACTAACAGTTCTCTCTGGTAATTGACGATGATCTGGCCACTATTACTCTTCTGAGGGAAAGGCACCAAAATGTTCAGTCACTATTATAACAAAGAGTGATGCTGGTGTCTATGTGAAATGTTCTGTGGATGGAGGAAAATCCTTTGTGCTGATTTATGTTGATGATCTATTGATAGTTTCCAAGGGCATGGGTGAGATTGAGAGAGTGAAAGGGTTGCTTAAGCAGGAGTTCACCATTCATGATCTAGGAGAGGTGAAAGATTTCTTGGGCTGCCAAGTGATGAGAGATTGAGAGAAAGGGTTGATTTCATTGAGCTGCATCCCCAAGATTGATGCACTCGTTGAGAAATTTGGGCTGGATCTGGAGTCTGTGGGGCCTGACACCCCTATGACTAAGGATTTTGTGGCCACACAGCAACCTGTGTCTAAGGACAACAGTGCCAGCATTGGAGCTGGGAGTCCCTTGCCACCAGGTCATAGATATTGTGAACTGGTTGGGTCACTGTTGTACATTGCCAACACCACTAGGCCTGATATTTCCCAGGCTGTGGGAGTGCTCTCCAGGTATAGGATTACTCCCACTACTGCTCACTGGAATGAAGCCATCAGAGTGTTGAAATATCTGAAGGCTACCAGGGATCTTGTTCTAGTACTTGGAGGGAATGACACAGAGCTGGAGGGCTTTGTAGATGCAGATTATGGTGGTGATCAGGATCATCGGTTTTCCACTACTGGTTACGTGATTCGTGTGTTCGGAGGGGCTGTAGTTTGGGGAAGCAAGAAGCAGTCTGCAGTAGCCACATCCCCTGTAGAGGCTGAGTTTATGGCGGCAAGTGCAGCTGTCAAAGAGGCAAATTGGATGAAGGGATTCCTGGAAGAAATTGGTATTTCTCCTTGGATTGTGAAGATCCACTGTGATAATCAGGGATGCATCAATCATCTCAGAAATCCAGTGTTCTCTAAGCATACCAAGCACATTGCAATCAGCTTTCATTTTGCTCGGGAAGCTATTGCATTGGGACAGGTGGATGTGAAATACGTTCCTTCTGCTAGGAATGTGGCAGATATATTTACCAAGCCTTTGACAAGGCAGGTATTTCAGGGCCATCGTGAGGCTCTAGGACTGGCCAAGTTTTTGTGAGGAAAAGTCAAGGGGAAGTGTTATAATAGTGAAAGAACAATTAGTGACTTTCCCTCAGACGAGTAATAGTGGCCAGGCTTCTCTAAAGCAATCACTGTGAACAATCTTAGAGGTTGAGTAATGGATGGCAGAACTCTAGAGTTCTGCCATAATTGATCTGGACTGATTCCATTTAGGAGAAAGAGAGTAATGCAATTTGACGCGTTCTTGCGAGAAAGGATATAGGCAGCAGGCATGAAGGGCTCGGCACTTGTTTGGGACTGAAAGAGCACTCCGGGTGCTTATCTCTGATCAGTTGCCACAAGTGTCAACACATAGTCGGGCTCTGCTTGCTCTCCTACACACAGCAAGAGACCCGACCGAGCTTAACACCCTTCGTGCCGGGACATACAGGTGAAGTGCTGCATCTTAGTGTAACTTGCATGGACAATTGATTAGGAAGAGGTCTAGATAAGCGTATTAGAATGTTGCTAATGCTTGGCTCATCGAACAATGGTAATGCGAACTATCTGTCGATGCGTAGAAGAGGTAGTTTCAATTCCTTGGCGTTGAGAGAGAGCAAGAAGCAATGTAATGACTTGTTTGGGACTGAAAGAGCACTCCGGGTGCTTATCTCTGATCAGTTGCCACAAGTTTCAACACATAGTCGGGCTCTGCTTGCTCTCCTACACACAGCAAGAGACCCGACCGAGCTTAACACCCTTCGTGCCGGGACATACAGGGAACATTATGCCCAGAATTGTACAGACACCAATGACACTTTGTGACATCGGAACTCATTCCCACTTCCGGTTGAGTGTATTGAATGCAGTTGGCTTCCGCAGGATCCCGGCATCACCACAACACGAGATGCAAGCTGTTCAACGTGCGCTAGTACATCTCCCCCAGCCCCAGGCAGACGCTGTGGTGCAACCCGACGAACAGACGGAGGCACAGGCAGCCGCAGTGATGCTTCCTGAGCATCCGCTAGCTGTCCTTTCAGCAGTGCCACCTCTGCAGGTACAGCAGGGCCTAGCAGCGCTTTCGCCACAGGACGCACTCGTGGTAGTAGCGGCGCTACCACCGGTTCATGCTGCCGTTGCGCTTATGGCAGTACCAGCAGCACAGGCGCTGATGGCCTTGACTGTGTTGTCGCCACGCAAGGCATTTGCAGTCATAGCAGCCGCATGGCCGGCTTTGCACGAGTATTATTCAGCTGCACAAGATCCAAACCTAGGTGCAGCTCTATGTCTGATTCCTGCTGGTCACATCCGACCCCACACTCAAGATGGCATGATCAGCATACCCTGCTCCAGCAACAGACCTGACAGCACCCTCCCAGAAGCCCCTGGCGAGGCTGCAACCGAGCCTGGCTGTCAGGGGAAGTGCCTCCCGGAGGAAGGTGCCTCAGATCTTGCCACTGGATCACCGGGAGGAACTCATCCGCTGGACCTGGACCAGTCCGGCATGTTGGAGACTCTTCATCGAATGGCAAGAGGGAATCCCGACAGTGGAGAACATCAACGGTGTTTGGGGCGAGCACAGCAGACACTCCGAGATCCGCGGCCTGACAACGAAGGCCAGCAGCCGGATGGATTGACAAGATCACAACGTTATGAGCATCGCACTGCTGCTCGCGAGCTCCTGCTGGCACAGGAGAAGGGAGAGAGTTGTGAGCGAGTGGGGTTGACTGAATGTGACACCGAGTCACAGGGACCAGGGGAAGTGCAGGAAAAAGGTCAGGATCCTGAGAGACCTGCATCACATGTGAGCGATGAGAGGGGGACAGTCTCTGATCAGACTGAAGATGGTCCAAGTGAGCTGAGTTGCCTGGGTGGGACCTGTTCAGTACCTGAGGAAATTGTTAGAGATGTGAGCTCTGTCTGTAATGCCCAGAGACAATGTGGTGCCAGCCACGCAAGTGTGGGCTATGCTTGTGAGTGTGCTGCTGGGCCTGCGCCTCAGCGCTCATGTTTGGCAGGGAGCAGACAGAGAGAGAGAGAGACATGGGCACAGCACCTAGACAGACCAAGTGTCCAAACTGTGCAGAGTGGTTCAATTGTCTGTGAGAGCTCTGACAAGGCTGAAGCATGTCAGTCATGTAAGAGTGTGGATGAGGAGGTGAATCGGAAGCTTGGACAGTGTGAGAATTTGCCCAATTACAAGAGCTTTCCGAGAGGTACCTGTGTCTGGGAGGATGATGTGAGAGTGCGAAGCAGTAAGCTCGAAAGGGCGAACTGTGAGTCTAAGAGAGAGAGAGAGCAGCGAGGAAAGTCAGACTCCTCACAAACTGCACCCTGGTGCAGTGCAGCGTCAGTCAGCGAAAGAGTAGTGGGTGAAAGAGAGAGTGAGAGCAAGCCAGATCAGGGGAAGCACACAGGGGTACGGTTTGGGAAGATTAGTGTGCCTTCCAGCTTGAGGGAGGCACAGAAGTCCCCTTAGTGGGAATATTGGAAGGCTGCTATGCAAGAAGAGCAGAATTCTCTGGATGCCCACGAGGTCATGGAGTATGTTCCTAGACCTCGTGGTCATAAAGTAATTCCAGTCCATTGGATCTTTTCAGTGAAAATGGATGCCCATGGCAATGTGCTGAGGTTCAAGGCTAGGCTGGTAGCTCAAGGATGCAGGCAGATTCCTGGAGTAGATGTCATGGAAGTCTTTGCACCAACTAGCAGTTATGGATCCAGGAGAGCCTTACTGTCAGTGGCTGCACAAGAGGGTCTTGAAATTCACCATGTGGATGTCAAGACTGCTTTCCTAAATGGAGAATTAGAGGAGGAGGTGTATGTCACACAACCTCCTGGGTTTGAAAATGGGGATGGGAACACAGTGTGTCGCTTGAAGAAGGCATTGTATGGCCTGAAACAAGCTCCAAGGGCATGGCATAAGACCCTTAATGAGAAGCTGCATACCATGGGCTATGAAGTGTGCAAGAGTGATGCTGGGGTCTATGTGAAGTGCTCAGTAGATGGAGGAAAGTCGTTTGTGTTGATCTATGTAGATGATCTACTGATAGTTTCCAAGGGCATGGGAGAGATTGAGAGAGTGAAGGGGTTACTCAAGCAAGAGTTCACCATCCATGATTTAGGAGAGGTAAAAGATTTCCTGGGCTGTCAAGTGATGAGAGATAGGGAAAAAGGGCTGATTTCATTGAGCTGCATCCCTAAGATTGATGCGTTAGTTGAGAAATTTGGGCTGGATCTGGAGTCTGTGGGGCCTGACACCCCTATGACCAAAGATTTTGTGGCCACACAGCGACCTATGTCCAAGGACAACCGTGACAGCATTGGTGCTGGAAGCCCACTTCCACCAGGACACAGGTACTGTGAACTGGTTGGGTCACTGTTGTACATTGCAAATACCACTAGGCCTGATATTTCACAGGCAGTGGGAGTGCTTTCCAGGTATAGGATTACCCCTACTACCGCTCACTGGAATGAAGCCATCAGAGTGTTGAAATATCTGAAGGCAACCAGAGATCTCGTTTTGGTCCTTGGAGGGAAGGACACAGAGCTAGAGGGCTTTGTTGATGCAGATTATGGTGGGGATCAAGATCATCGATTTTCCACTACAGGGTATGTCATCAGAGTGTTTGGTGGAGCTGTAGTTTGGGGGAGCAAGAAGCAGTCAGCTGTTGCCACATCCACTGTAGAAGCTGAGTTCATGGCAGCAAGTGCAGCTGTCAAAGAGGCCAATTGGATGAAGGGATTCCTTGAGGAAATTGGGATTTCCCCATGGATTGTCAAGATTCACTGTGATAATCAGGGATGCATCAATCATCTCAGAAATCCAGTGTTCTCTAAGCATACTAAGCATATTGCTATCAGCTTTCACTTTGCGCGGGAAGCTATTGCATTGGGTCAAGTTGATGTGAAATACGTTCCTTCTGCAAGGAATGTGGCAGATATATTCACTAAGCCTTTAACGAGGCAGGTATTTCTGGGACATCGTGAGGCTCTGGGGTTGGCCAAGTTTTTGTGAGGAAAAGGCAAGGGGAAGTGTTATAAGAGTGACAGAACATTTTGGTGCCTTTCCCTCAGAAGAGTAATAGTGGCCAGATCAGCTTCAATTACCCGGGAGAACATTTGTTAGAATGAGTAATAGGTGGCAGAACCTAGGAGTTCTGCCAGAACCAATCTAGACCAATTGCGCGTTAATAAGGGAGGATGAGGTAATCGGACACAGTTTGCTCGAAAGGCTATATGCTCCTGGCTCGGAGGATTGAGGCACTTGATTGGGACATCAAAAGCACTTCGGGTGTTTGCTACTTTACTGTTGCCAGTCAAGTCACCTCATACACAGTCGACACTGCTTGTTACTCGACACACAACAAGAGTGTCGCCGGGCTAAACACCCTCGTGCCGGGTCATACAGGTAAACTGCTGTCAGGACATCACATGAACATGAACAATGGATTAGGAAAGGGTCTAGATAATGTATAATAGAAAGATGCTACTGCTTAGCTCATCGGACATTGGTAATGCAGACTATCAGTAACTTTGTCGATAGAGTAGTTTGAATTGCTGAGTGATGAGAGAAAGCAATAAGCATTGTAACACTTGATTGGGACATCAAAAGCACTTCGGGTGTTTGCTACTTTACTGTTGCCAGTCAAGTCACCTCATACACAGTCGACACTGCTTGTTACTCGACACACAACAAGAGTGTCGCCGGGCTAAACACCCTCGTGCCGGGTCATACAGGAAACGCCACGCTCAGAATTGTACAGGTTATGGGCCCACCAACTCATACTCTGAGCACTTGAGATGTGTGACCCGAAAGAAAGGATCTGCGATGGGACGAACGCGACAGAGCGGGAGAATGGGCTCGGGCTCGTCAAGACCTGTGAGACCTCCTCCACCTCAACCACCGACGTATGACAGTTTGAGAAGAGCTGGTGGAGAGACTGGACCACGAACACCTGAGGAACGAGCTTTCATCGTCAAGGACTTCGTCAGCCGAGCCTACGGACAGGGCAGACTCGACCCTCCTCAGTGGTTTAAACTGAGATTTCCAGTTTACCCTGCCTACAAAGTCACAGTCTGGGAGTGTTCTTTCATCAACGGCGACCCAGGATTTGTAACCCGAGCACTATTTGAACGACACCTGCGTCAGGTTGGAGGTCCGGACCAGGAAGAGTTCTGGGCAGAAAAGGCAGCGTACACAGCTGTGGAGACTGCTCTTGCCTCGTTCGACGAGGAGTTTCTTCTTTCTTTATTGGGGAGCGTAAAGGGATACAGTCCAGAGGAGTGGTGCACCGAAACAGACAGCCAGGACGAGGACGGAGACTCGAAACTTTCAGAACGCGACGAAGACTGAGAAGATCTTTCAGCAAAATGGCAAAGAAGGGTTCAAGCATCAGTGAAGCATCAAAGTCAGCGGACGAGGAATCAACATCAACCCCCACGCGAGAACCATGCACACCCAGTACCTCCAAGGGTGAGGGAGATAGTCTTCCCAAGGTTATTGCCACGCAAGTAAAGGTCCATATCAAGCTATTGCGTCATGGTCAGAACTTTATAGTGTGGGATAATGCATTCACTGCTGCTAATAGTGCAAAAGGTTCCTTGCCTGATATTCAAGAAGCCATGCCTGGTACCATTCACAATGCTGCTGCTATGCTACTGATGTATGAATCAGTACCAGAGGAATGGTTGGGGGAGCTGTCTAGCAAGCCCTCTGCTTATGATGCCTATGTATTTATCTGCAAGAAATTTGTTGGTGGATACAACACCCAAGCCAATGCAGACTGGCTGAAGGAGATGGCAAGGGGCATGAAGAGAGGTGAAACTATATCCCAGTATGTATCCAGGATGATCAATCTGAAGAGCTGCCTGAAACGTAACGGACATGATCTCCTGGATGGTCATGTGGCAACCCAGATAGTGCAGGGACTTCCAGCAGCAGCCAACCCACCAGGATTGCTACCCACTGCAGTTGCTCAGCCTTTGGATCAGCTGGCAGACCTGATCTCCACCACAGCAGAGGCCTCAGGGTATAATGATGATGGGGAGCAACATGCAGTGGTCATGATGGCTCAGCCTACCCCACCTGCCCCTGTACCTGCACCAACAGCATGTGCGCTGAACCAACCCAAGCAGCCAGCAGAGGGGGAAGCAAAGGGAGAGATAAAGGGGACCTGCAACTACTGCCACAAAAGGGGACACTTCTGGCGAGACTGCCGCAAGAGGCAGAGGGATGCAGACACCCAGAGGAACGTAGTTGCAGCTGTACAGCAGCTAGTTGGCATGTGGCCTCATGGGCAATTTCCGGAGCACCTCAGCCACCCCCAACTGTGCAGCATGCCTTCCCTAGAGCTGGAGCATTCCCACTGTTGCATCCACCGCATGGTCCTCCCTCTCCCCCTTCAGAAGGTATGCCATACGTAGTGTCCTACAATGTGCTGGACTCTCACTGCAATAGACAGTCCAAACAGTCTTGGCTTGTGGATAGTGGAGCGTCAGTGCACCTTGTCAACAGCCTGTCCCTGCTGCATGCCCCCACTGTACATGCCAAGCCTATTCCCCTTCAACTTGCCACTTCAGACGCAACAGGAGGAATCATTGCCACTGGCTCCGTTTGTCTATTGTCCTCACAGCACGTACCACTGTGGCTGCATCATGTGCAGTGTGTTCCTTCAGCTACGACCAATATCCTATCAGTATCTGCTGCCCTTCGTGATGGTGCCTGCCTTGCCACAGACGGTGTGGGAAGCTTTACAGCAGTGACAGGCCCAAATGGGTGGAGGATGCCAGTGAGTGCAGAGAATGGTATGTTTTATGTACACAACTGTGTGCCTGTGATTGCAAGTAAAACCCCAGGCCCAGTGACAGCTGCCCTGAAGAGAAAATGTAAGAAAAGCCTGAAGCACGACTGCACTAGACGGTTCCTGTGGCACAGTAGACTGGGACACCCTGGAGAACCATGGATGCTGCGGTTGAGCAGCGAGCAATTAGTCCCTGGCCTAGACACACATCTCCCCCCTTGTGAAAAATGCCCCAAGTACTGTGAAGCCTGTATTGAGGGGAAGCCTGCCCGCCCACCTTTTGGGGAAAGTTCCAGACCTGCAGTGAACCCTCTTGACAGAATTCACATTGATACTGTGGGTCCCATATCTCCAGCTGCAATAACTGGAAAACGGTTTTGGGTGACAGTAGTTGATGAAGCATCAGGATGGAAAGCAGCCTTGCCAGTTAAATCCAAGGATGTTATCGGAGCTGTTGTCAGGGACCTTGTCCTGTTTTGGCAGACAGAACGAAGAACCACTGTGAAATGCATTCGATGTGACAGGGGCACTGAATTTATTAATGCCAAATTCAAGGAGTTCTGTGCATCTCAGGGCATTAAGTTGGAGATCTCAGCACCATATACCCCGCAACAGAATGGGATAGCTGAGCGAGCCAACAGGACCCTCAAGGAGCGAACCAGGACACTTCTCAACTTTGCAGCAGCCAGTCCTGTGATGTGGAAAGAGGCACTGGAGACAGCCTGCACCCTTCTGAACATGGGACCCAGCTCAGGCAGGCCTCTTACCCCCTGTGAAATGTTTATGGGATATAAACCTGATGTCTCCCTTCTACGTACCTGGGGATGTCTGGCATTTGTGCATGTTCCAGACCAGCAGAGGGGTGTATTTGCTCCCAAGGCAGTGCCCGGGATGTTCACTGGATATTCACCAGTGTCCAAGGCATATCGAATCTATCTAGGAGGAGGGGTCTGGCGGGAGAGCAGAGATGTGGAATTTGTGGAGCACATTCGGGGGGCCTCCAGAGTGGGAATACTCACTCTGCCTGGACAGCCACAGATGTTTTCATATCCTGAAGGTCTGCACCTCCAGCAGCGGGACAGTGAACTTCCTGCTGGTCACATCCGACCCCACACTTAAGATGGCATGATCAGCATACCCTGCTCCAGCAACAGACCTGACAGCACCCTCCCAGAAGCCCCTGGCGAGGCTGCAACCGAGCCTGGCTGTCAGGGGAAGTGCCTCCCGGAGGAAGGTGCCTCAGATCTTGCCACTGGATCACCGGGAGGAACTCATCCGCTGGACCTGGACCAGTCCGGCATGTTGGAGACTCTTCATCGAATGGCAAGAGGGAATCCCGACAGTGGAGAACATCAACGGTGTTTGGGGCGAGCACAGCAGACACTCCGAGATCCGCGGCCTGACAACGAAGGCCAGCAGCCGGATGGATTGACAAGATCACAACGTTATGAGCATCGCACTGCTGCTCGCGAGCTCCTGCTGGCACAGGAGAAGGGAGAGAGCTGTGAGCGAGTGGGGTTGACTGAATGTGACACCGAGTCACAGGGACCAGGGGAAGTGCAGGAAAAAGGTCAGGATCCTGAGAGACCTGCATCACATGTGAGCGATGAGAGGGGGACAGTCTCTGATCAGACTGAAGATGGTCCAAGTGAGCTGAGTTGCCTGGGTGGGACCTGTTCAGTACCTGAGGAAATTGTTAGAGATGTGAGCTCTGTCTGTAATGCCCAGAGACAATGTGGTGCCAGCCACGCAAGTGTGGGCTATGCTTGTGAGTGTGCTGCTGGGCCTGCGCCTCAGCGCTCATGTTTGGCAGGGAGCAGACAGAGAGAGAGAGAGACATGGGCACAGCACCTAGACAGACCAAGTGTCCAAACTGTGCAGAGTGGTTCAATTGTCTGTGAGAGCTCTGACAAGGCTGAAGCATGTCAGTCATGTAAGAGTGTGGATGAGGAGGTGAATCGGAAGCTTGGACAGTGTGAGAATTTGCCCAATTACAAGAGCTTTCCGAGAGGTACCTGTGTCTGGGAGGATGATGTGAGAGTGCGAAGCAGTAAGCTCGAAAGGGCGAACTGTGAGTCTAAGAGAGAGAGAGAGCAGCGAGGAAAGTCAGACTCCTCACAAACTGCACCCTGGTGCAGTGCAGCGTCAGTCAGCGAAAGAGTAGTGGGTGAAAGAGAGAGTGAGAGCAAGCCAGATCAGGGGAAGCACACAGGGGTACGGTTTGGGAAGATTAGTGTGCCTTCCAGCTTGAGGGAGGCACAGAAGTCCCTTAGTGGGAATATTGGAAGGCTGCTATGCAAGAAGAGCAGAATTCTCTGGATGCCCACGAGGTCATGGAGTATGTTCCTAGACCTCGTGGTCATAAAGTAATTCCAGTCCATTGGATCTTTTCAGTGAAAATGGATGCCCATGGCAATGTGCTGAGGTTCAAGGCTAGGCTGGTAGCTCAAGGATGCAGGCAGATTCCTGGAGTAGATGTCATGGAAGTCTTTGCACCAACTAGCAGTTATGGATCCAGGAGAGCCTTACTGTCAGTGGCTGCACAAGAGGGTCTTGAAATTCACCATGTCGATGTCAAGACTGCTTTCCTAAATGGAGAATTAGAGGAGGAGGTGTATGTCACACAACCTCCTGGGTTTGAAAATGGGGATGGGAACACAGTGTGTCGCTTGAAGAAGGCATTGTATGGCCTGAAACAAGCTCCAAGGGCATGGCATAAGACCCTTAATGAGAAGCTGCATACCATGGCTATGAAGTGTGCAAGAGTGATGCTGGGGTCTATGTGAAGTGCTCAGTAGATGGAGGAAAGTCGTTTGTGTTGATCTATGTAGATGATCTACTGATAGTTTCCAAGGGCATGGGAGAGATTGAGAGAGTGAAGGGGTTACTCAAGCAAGAGTTCACCATCCATGATTTAGGAGAGGTAAAAGATTTCCTGGGCTGTCAAGTGATGAGAGATAGGGAAAAAGGGCTGATTTCATTGAGCTGCATCCCTAAGATTGATGCATTAGTTGAGAAATTTGGGCTGGATCTGGAGTCTGTGGGGCCTGACACCCCTATGACCAAAGATTTTGTGGCCACACAGCGACCTATGTCCAAGGACAACCGTGACAGCATTGGTGCTGGAAGCCCACTTCCACCAGGACACAGGTACTGTGAACTGGTTGGGTCACTGTTGTACATTGCAAATACCACTAGGCCTGATATTTCACAGGCAGTGGGAGTGCTTTCCAGGTATAGGATTACCCCTACTACCGCTCACTGGAATGAAGCCATCAGAGTGTTGAAATATATGAAGGCAACCAGAGATCTCGTTTTGGTCCTTGGAGGGAAGGACACAGAGCTAGAGGGCTTTGTTGATGCAGATTATGGTGGGGATCAAGATCATCGATTTTCCACTACAGGGTATGTCATCAGAGTGTTTGGTGGAGCTGTAGTTTGGGGGAGCAAGAAGCAGTCAGCTGTTGCCACATCCACTGTAGAAGCTGAGTTCATGGCAGCAAGTGCTGCTGTCAAAGAGGCCAATTGGATGAAGGGATTCCTTGAGGAAATTGGGATTTCCCCATGGATTGTCAAGATTCACTGTGATAATCAGGGATGCATCAATCATCTCAGAAATCCAGTGTTCTCTAAGCATACTAAGCATATTGCTATCAGCTTCACTTTGCGCGGAAGCTATTGCATTGGGTCAAGTTGATGTGAAATACGTTCCTTCTGCAAGGAATGTGGCAGATATATTCACTAAGCCTTTAACAAGGCAGGTATTTCTGGGACATCGTGAGGCTCTGGGTTGGCCAAGTTTTTGTGAGGAAAAGGCAAGGGGAAGTGTTATAATAGTGACAGAACATTTTGGTGCCTTTCCCTCAGAAGAGTAATGGTGGCCAGATCAGCTCCAATTACCAGTGAGAACATTTATTAGAATGAGTAATAGGTGGCAGAACCTAGGAGTTCTGCCAGAACCAATCTAGACCAATTTTACGTTAATAAGGGAGGATGAGGTAATCGACACGGTTTGCTCGAAAGGCTATATGCTCCTNCTGAGTTGCCTGGGTGGACCTGTTCAGTACCTGAGGAAATGTTAGAGATGTGAGCTCTGTCTGTAATGCCCAGAGACAATGTGGTGCCAGCCACGCAAGTGTGGGCTATGCTTGTGAGTGTGCTGCTGGGCCTGCGCCTCAGCGCTCATGTTTGGCAGGGAGCAGACAGAGAGAGAGAGAGACATGGGCACAGCACCTAGACAGACCAAGTGTCCAAACTGTGCAGAGTGGTTCAATTGTCTGTGAGAGCTCTGACAAGGCTGAAGCATGTCAGTCATGTAAGAGTGTGGATGAGGAGGTGAATCGGAAGCTTGGACAGTGTGAGAATTTGCCCAATTACAAGAGCTTTCCGAGAGGTACCTGTGTCTGGGAGGATGATGTGAGAGTGCGAAGCAGTAAGCTCGAAAGGGCGAACTGTGAGTCTAAGAGAGAGAGAGAGCAGCGAGGAAAGTCAGACTCCTCACAAACTGCACCCTGGTGCAGTGCAGCGTCAGTCAGCGAAAGAGTAGTGGGTGAAAGAGAGAGTGAGAGCAAGCCAGATCAGGGGAAGCACACAGGGGTACGGTTTGGGAAGATTAGTGTGCCTTCCAGCTTGAGGGAGGCACAGAAGTCCCCTTAGTGGGAATATTGGAAGGCTGCTATGCAAGAAGAGCAGAATTCTCTGGATGCCCACGAGGTCATGGAGTATGTTCCTAGACCTCGTGGTCATAAAGTAATTCCAGTCCATTGGATCTTTTCAGTGAAAATGGATGCCCATGGCAATGTGCTGAGGTTCAAGGCTAGGCTGGTAGCTCAAGGATGCAGGCAGATTCCTGGAGTAGATGTCATGGAAGTCTTTGCACCAACTAGCAGTTATGGATCCAGGAGAGCCTTACTGTCAGTGGCTGCACAAGAGGGTCTTGAAATTCACCATGTCGATGTCAAGACTGCTTTCCTAAATGGAGAATTAGAGGAGGAGGTGTATGTCACACAACCTCCTGGGTTTGAAAATGGGGATGGGAACACAGTGTGTCGCTTGAAGAAGGCATTGTATGGCCTGAAACAAGCTCCAAGGGCATGGCATAAGACCCTTAATGAGAAGCTGCATACCATGGGCTATGAAGTGTGCAAGAGTGATGCTGGGGTCTATGTGAAGTGCTCAGTAGATGGAGGAAAGTCGTTTGTGTTGATCTATGTAGATGATCTACTGATAGTTTCCAAGGGCATGGGAGAGATTGAGAGAGTGAAGGGGTTACTCAAGCAAGAGTTCACCATCCATGATTTAGGAGAGGTAAAAGATTTCCTGGGCTGTCAAGTGATGAGAGATAGGGAAAAAGGGCTGATTTCATTGAGCTGCATCCCTAAGATTGATGCATTAGTTGAGAAATTTGGGCTGGATCTGGAGTCTGTGGGGCCTGACACCCCTATGACCAAAGATTTTGTGGCCACACAGCGACCTATGTCCAAGGACAACCGTGACAGCATTGGTGCTGGAAGCCCACTTCCACCAGGACACAGGTACTGTGAACTGGTTGGGTCACTGTTGTACATTGCAAATACCACTAGGCCTGATATTTCACAGGCAGTGGGAGTGCTTTCCAGGTATAGGATTACCCCTACTACCGCTCACTGGAATGAAGCCATCAGAGTGTTGAAATATATGAAGGCAACCAGAGATCTCGTTTTGGTCCTTGGAGGGAAGGACACAGAGCTAGAGGGCTTTGTTGATGCAGATTATGGTGGGGATCAAGATCATCGATTTTCCACTACAGGGTATGTCATCAGAGTGTTTGGTGGAGCTGTAGTTTGGGGGAGCAAGAAGCAGTCAGCTGTTGCCACATCCACTGTAGAAGCTGAGTTCATGGCAGCAAGTGCTGCTGTCAAAGAGGCCAATTGGATGAAGGGATTCCTTGAGGAAATTGGGATTTCCCCATGGATTGTCAAGATTCACTGTGATAATCAGGGATGCATCAATCATCTCAGAAATCCAGTGTTCTCTAAGCATACTAAGCATATTGCTATCAGCTTTCACTTTGCGCGGGAAGCTATTGCATTGGGTCAAGTTGATGTGAAATACGTTCCTTCTGCAAGGAATGTGGCAGATATATTCACTAAGCCTTTAA
>KV908605.1:99710-107210 GCA_002005505.1 Botryococcus braunii | reverse complement strand
TGAAACTTGAGGGGGAGGACAAGGTTATTGATACAGGGCACCATTTGAACCCAAGGCCACACCCATGAACTGCGAGGTTGAAGTACTACCGAGTGTGCTTAGCCTAGCTTACGGTGCAGGAGAGTTCAAGCGCATGGGGCTTACTATCTCTTGGAGGTCTCTGCAGCTCAAAGGTTTATAGCATGACATTCTGCAACATCTCGCAGACTTAATGTAAGGTGTTCTAATGGATGTTTCTGTAGGTGTTCCCTGTTTTGCTGGTTAAATAAATGTTCTGAAATTTTGCTGGGCCACATTGGTGAAGTCTAGACTTTGGCACTTTGAATTGCGAGTGGTCATGCTCGAGTATTTGACAACAATTGGAGAGGTGATTGAATCGACCTTGCAAGGTTGGCTTTGTTTATGTACAATTCTGAGCGTGGCGTTTTCCTGTATGTCCCGGCACGAAGGGTGTTAAGCTCGGTCGGGTCTCTTGCTGTGTGTAGGTGAGCAAGCAGAGCCCGACTATGTGTTGACACTTGAGGCAACTGATCAGAGATAAGCACCCGGAGTGCTCTTTCAGTCCCAAACAAGTCATTACATTGCTTCCTGCTCTCTCTCAACGCCAAGGAATTCAAACTACCTCTTCTATGCATCGACAGATAGTCTGCATTACCATTGTTCGATGAGCCAAGCATTAGCAACCTTCTAATACTCTTATCTAGACCTCTTCCTAATCAATTGTTCATGCAAGACACACTACGATGCAGCACTTTACCTGTATGTCCCGGCACGAAGGGTGTTAAGCTCGGTCGGGTCTCTTGCTGTGTGTAGGTGAGCAAGCAGAGCCCGACTATGTGTTGACACTTGAGGCAACTGATCAGAGATAAGCACCCGGAGTGCTCTTTCAGTCCCAAACAAGTGCCGAGCCCTTCATGCCGGCTGCTTATATCCTTTCTAGCAAGAAACGTGTCAAATTGCATTACTCTCTTTCTCCTAAGTGGAATCAATCTAGATCAATTATGGCAGAACTCGAGAGTTCTGCCATCCATTACTCAACCTCTAAGATTGTTCACAGTGATTACTTTAGAGAAGCCTGACCACTATTACTCTTCTGAGGGAAAGTCACTAATTGTTCTTTCACTATTATAACACTTCCCCTTGACTTTTCCTCACAAAAACTTGGCCAGTCCTAGAGCCTCACGATGGCCCTGGAATACCTGCCTGGTCAAAGGCTTGGTAAATATATCGGCCACATTCCTAGCAGAAGGAACGTATTTCACATCTACTTGCCCCAATGCAATAGCTTCCCGCGCAAAATGAAAGCTGATTGCAATGTGCTTGGTATGCTTAGAGAACACTGGATTTCTGAGATGATTGATGCATCCCTGATTATCACAGTGGATCTTCACAATCCATGGAGAAATACCAATTTCTTCCAGGAATCCCTTCATCCAATTGGCCTCTTTGACAGCTGCACTTGCCGCCATAAACTCAGCCTCTACAGTGGAGGTGGCAACTGCAGACTGCTTCTTGCTTCCCCAAGCTACAGCTCCTCCGAACACACTAATTACGTAACCAGTGGTGAAAAAGCGACGATCCTGATCACCACCATAATCTGCATCAACAAAGCCCTCCAGCTCTGTATCCTGCCCTCCAAGCACTAAAACAAGATCCCTGGTAGCCTTCAGATATTTCAGCACTCTGACGGCCTCATTCCAGTGAGCAGTAGTAGGAGTAATCCTATACCTAGAAAGCACTCCCACAGCCTGGGAAATATCAGGCCTAGTGGTATTTGCAATGTACAACAGTGACCCAACCAGTTCACAGTACCTGTGTCCTGGTGGAAGTGGGCTTCCAGCACCAATGCTGTCACGGTTGTCCTTGGACACAGGTCGCTGTGTGGCCACAAAATCTTTGGTCATAGGGGTGTCAGGCCCCACAGACTCCAGATCCAGCCCAAATTTCTCAACTAATGCATCAATCTTAGGGATGCAGCTCAATGAAATCAGCCCTTTTTCCCTATCTCTCATCACTTGACAGCCCAGGAAATCTTTTACCTCACCTAAATCATGGATGGTGAACTCTTGCTTGAGTAACCCCTTCACTCTCTCAATCTCTCCCATGCCCTTGGAAACTATCAGTAGATCATCTACATAGATCAACACAAATGACTTTCCTCCATCTACTGAGCACTTCACATAGACCCCAGCATCACTCTTGCACACTTCATAGCCCATGGTATGCAGCTTCTCATTAAGGGTCTTATGCCATGCCCTTGGAGCTTGTTTCAGGCCATACAATGCCTTCTTCAAGCGACACACTGTGTTCCCATCCCCATTTTCAAACCCAGGAGGTTGTGTGACATACACCTCCTCCTCTAATTCTCCATTTAAGAAAGCAGTCTTGACATCCACCTGGTGAATTTCAAGACCCTCTTGTGCAGCCACTGACAGTAAGGCTCTCCTGGATCCATAACTGCTAGTTGGTGCAAAGACTTCCATGACATCTACTCCAGGAATCTGCCTGCATCCTTGAGCTACCAGCCTAGCCTTGAACCTCAGCGCATTTCCATGGGCATCCATTTTCACTGAAAAGATCCAATGGACTGGAATGACCTTATGACCTCAAGGTCTAAGGACATACTCCATGACCTCGTGGGCATCCAGAGAATTCTGCTCTTCTTGCATAGCAGCCTTCCAATATTCCCACTGAGGGGACTTCTGTGCCTCCCTCAAGCTGGAAGGCACACTAATCTTCCCAAACCGTACCCCTGTGTGCTTCCCCTGATCTGGCTTGCTCTCACTCTCTTTTTCATCCACTACTCTTTCGCTGACTGACGCTGCACTGCACCAAGGTGCAGTTTGTGAGGAGTCTGACTTTCCTCGCTGCTCTCTCTCTCTCTTAGACTCACAGTTCGCCCTTTCGAGCTTACTGCTTCGCACTCTCACATCATCCTCCCAGACACAGGTACCTCTCGGAAAGCTCTTGTAATTGGGTAAATTCTCACACTGTCCAAGCTTCCGATTCACCTCCTCATCCACACTCTTACATGACTGACATGCTTCAGCCTTGTCAGAGCTCTCACAGACAATTGAACCACTCTGCGCAGTTTGGACACTTGGTCTGTCTAGGTGCTGTGCCCATGTCTCTCTCTCTCTCTCTGTCTGCTCCCTGCCAAACATGAGCGCTGAGGCGCAGGCCCAGCAGCACACTCACAAGCATAGCCCACACTTGCGTGGCTGGCACCACATTGTCTCTGGGCATTACAGACAGAGCTCACATCTCTAACAATTTCCTCAGGCACTGAACAGGTCCCACCCAGGCAACTCAGCTCACTTGGACCATCTTCAGTCTGATCAGAGACTGTCCCCCTCTCATCGCTCACATGTGATGCAGGTCTCTCAGGATCCTGACCTTTTTCCTGCACTTCCCCTGGTCCCTGTGACTCGGTGTCACATTCAGTCAACCCCACTCGCTCACAGCTCTCTCCCTTCTCCTGTGCCAGCAGGAGCTCGCGAGCAGCAGTGCGATGCTCATAACGTTGTGATCTTGTCAATCCATCTGGCTGCTGGCCTTCGTTGTCAGGCCGCGGATCTCGGAGTGTCTGTTGTGCTCGCCCCAAACACCGTTGATGTTCTCCACTGTCGGGATTCCCTCTTGCCATTCGATGAAGAGTCTCCAACATGCCGGACTGGTCCAGGTCCAGCGGATGAGTTCCTCCCGGTGATCCAGTGGCAAGATCTGAGGCACCTTCCTCCGGGAGACACTTCCCCTGACAGCCAGGCTCGGTTGCAGCCTCGTCAGGGGCTTCTGGGAGGGTGCTGTCAGGTCTGTTGCTGGAGCAGGGTATGCTGATCATGCCATCTTGAGTGTGGGGTCGGATGTGACTAGCAGGAAGTTCACTGTCCCGCTGCTGGAGGTGCAGACCTTCAGGATATGAAAACATCTGTGGCTGTCCAGGCTGAATGAGTACTCCCACTCTGGAGGCCCCCCGAATGTGCTCCACAAATTCCACATCTCTGCTCTCCCGCCAGACCCCTCCTCCTAGATAGATTCGATATGCCTTGGACACTGGTGAATATCCAGTGAACATCCCGGGCACTGCCTTGGGAGCAAATACCCCCCTCTGCTGGTCTGGAACATGCACAAATGCCAGACATCCCCAGGTACGTAGAAGGGAGACATCAGGTTTATATCCCATAAACATTTCACAGGGGGTAAGAGGCCTGCCTGAGCTGGGTCCCATGTTCAGAAGGGTGCAGGCTGTCTCCAGTGCCTCTTTCCACATCACAGGACTGGCTGCTGCAAAGTTGAGAAGTGTCCTGGTTCGCTCCTTGAGGGTCCTGTTGGCTCGCTCAGCTATCCCATTCTGTTGCGGGGTATATGGTGCTGACATCTCCAGCTTAGTGCCCTGAGATGCACAGAACTCCTTGAATTTGGCATTAATAAATTCAGTGCCCCTGTCACATCGAATGCATTTCACAGTGGTCCTTCGTTCTGTCTGCCAAAACAGGACAAGGTCCCTGACAACAGCTCCGATAACATCCTTGGATTTAACTGGCAAGGCTGCTTTCCATCCTGATGCTTCATCAACTACTGTCACCCAAAACCGCTCTCCAGTGATTGCAGCTGGAGATATGGGACCCACAGTATCAATGTGAATTCTGTCAAGAGGGTTCACTGCAGGTCTGGAACTGTCCCCAAAAGGTGGGCGGGCATGCTTCCCCTCAATACAGGCTTCACAGTACTTGGGGCATTTTTCACAGGGGGGGAGATGTGTGTCTAGGCCAGTGACTAATTGCTCGCTGCTCAACCGTAGCATCCATGGTTCTCCAGGGTGTCCCAGTCTGCTGTGCCACAGGAACCGTCTAGTGCAGTCGTGCTTCAGGCTTTTCTTACATTTTCTCTTCAGGGCAGCTGTCACTGGGCCTGGGGTTTTACTTGCAATCACAGGCAAACAGTTGTGTACATAAAACATACCATTCTCTGCACTCACTGGCATCCTCCACCCATTTGGGCCTGTCACTGCTGTAAAGCTTCCCACACCATCTGTGGCAAGGCAGGCACCATCACGAAGGGCAGCTGATACTGACAGGATATTGGTCGTAGCTGACGGAACACACTGCACATGATGCAGCCACAGTGGTACGTGCTGTGAGGACAATAGACAAACTGAGCCAGTGGCAATGATTCCTCCTGTTGCGTCTGAAGTGGCAAGTTGAAGGGGAATAGGCTTGGCATGTACAGTGGGGGCATGCAGCAGGGACAGGCTGTTGACAAGGTGCACTGACGCTCCACTATCCACAAGCCAAGACTGTTTGGACTGTCTATGGCAGTGAGAGTCCAGCACATTGTAGGACACTACGTATGGCATACCTTCTGAAGGGGGAGAGGGAGGACCCTGCGGTGGATGTGTGATCTGCAAGATCCAAAGGTGTCAAAGATCAAATATAGATTATCAATATACGTACACGTATATCATCCAGATATTGCACCAGTTCAATCAGGCACACATACTCAATGGTGTCGAACTGGTGTACAATCAGATTAGACTGTTGCTTTCAGGGAATTGCTCACACACAGTGAGTAGAAGAGAAAGCAAGACAATAAGAGAACAGACGAGTCAAACAGGAGACGGCTTGAACAAGCCTTTAGAGAGCGAATGACTTACAACGTTGAACGAACGAACACACACACTATCTAATCTCACCTGCAAGATCCAAAGGTGTCAAAGATCAAATATAGATTATCAATATACGTACACGTATATCATCCTGTCAACGCACTAACACCTTTAGTATCTTGCATGATTTCTACATTACTACTCTAATACCAAGACGTCACACTGCCGGCTTACCAGATATTGCACCAGTTCAATCAGGCACACATACTCAATGGTGTCGAACTGGTGTACAATCTGTAGAATTAACACACTTATGTTAGTAACTAGTCAATATTCAGCACTCATGGCTGTGAACGAACTGAGGCCGTCATGACCCGGAGTCTTACCAGATTAGACTGTTGCTTTCAGGGAATTGCTCACACACAGTGAGTAGAAGAGAAAGCAAGACAATAAGAGAACAGACGAGTCAAACAGGAGACGGCTTGAACAAGCCTTTAGAGAGCGAATGACTGCCTGTCCTTCCGGGTTCTAAGCCTATCAATACTCAGATCAGCGCGTGAAGGTTGCGCTATTCAGCAGTACTCCTGACCCTTTTCCTGAATTCCTGTCTCCCTAATGGTCCAGAACTTGAGGTTTTGGACCCTTATCCTAACAGTACTCTCATGCACGTTTTTATTAAAGGTAAATGCATGGTTTTTCAGCCACAAAAAGTAACAGTAGACGACAGCCATATAATGTTTATCCTTCTGATTGATTAGCCAGTGTCAAGGCATCCTCACCTTGAGTTAACTGTGAAGTTAACTCACAGCTATTTATCTAATCATAATTACCTCAAATTAACATGACATAATGAAGCACAAAACCCAACAATCTTCCCCTTGGTTCATATGTCAGTTAATTTTACCCCATTGTTTAAGACACTCCAAGCTTAGCCCTATGCTTCTCAAATAAGGCAGATGCTAAGGGCTTCGTAAACATATCTGCCACGTTTTCAGACGTAGCAATATAGACAGGTTCAATCTGCCCCCAAGCCACTTTTTCACGTGCATAGTGATAACTGATGCTTATATGCTTAGTGAATTTGGACACTATGTGATTTTTCAAGTGCTGAATTGCTCCTTGATTATCACAGAAAAGCTTGACAGTCTTCACTGTTACTCCAAGCTCTTCAAGCATACCTCCCATCCACATTACCTCCTTCACTGCTGCACTGGCAGCAACAAATTCAGCTTCCACTGTGGATGTGGCAACTGATGACTGCTTCTTGCTGCACCAAGACACAGCTGACCCATTCAGAAGAAAAATAAACCCTGTGGTTGATTTTCGTCCATCGAGGTCCCCAGCAAAATCTGCATCAACATATCCCACCAACTCATTGTCTCCCGAGTTAGTATATGTGATGCCCATTTCTTTAGTGCAATTTAAGTACCTCAGTACCCTTATTGCCCCATTCCAGTGTGCAGTCGTAGGCTGCCCCCTGAACCGACTCAGTACCCCCACTGCCTGAGCTATATCAGGCCTTGTTGTGGTAGCAAGGTATTGTAGCGATCCAATGAGCTCAAGGTACCTGTGACCTTCTGGCAGTGGCATGCCAGCTCCTACCTGCTCACCAGCCCTTCCTAGTGGTGGCTCAGGATTCTGCGTAGAGACAAACCCATATGCCATTGGAGTATTGACTTCCTTCCCCTGTGCCGGCAGTCCATACTCCTCCACCAGTCTCTCAATTTTCAACACATTGGTCATTTTGAGATTTCCAGTAGATTCATCCTTTCTAATTTCACATCCCAAAAATGCTTTTATCTCACCCAAATCATGGATTGAAAAGATGCTAGTGAGCTGTTGTTTCACACACTCAATAGTTTCACCTTCCTTACAAATAATTAACAGATCATCCA